>JAIQCU010000400.1:0-54574 GCA_022114935.1 Leptestheria dahalacensis | reverse complement strand
TCTTTCTCCCGTGCGAAGTAGGAAATGGCTGGTGTGAAATAAACAGCCCTGGACACGTATAGAAGAGAGACTCAACTTGTAATTGCTTTGCAAGAAAGTATCGCCGCTTGAGAACGAATTTTAGAATGTGAATTTTCAAAAATGCACATGAGACGATCAGAAACTTGTGAAAGTATAGGTACAAGTGGAACTAGATGCAGTTTGAAGGATTGCATAGGTTTAGATTTTTCAGAATAATTAACTACCTATCTACCTATCTATCTACTTATACTACCTATCAACCTACCTCTCTATCTATCTGTCTATCTATCTACCTATCTATATATATATCTGCCTGTCTATCTATTTGCCTATTCTATTTATCTATCTTTCTTTCTATCTGTCTACTATCTATCTATCCATCTATCTGTCTGGCTGTCTATTTATCTGTCTTACAATCTGTCTATCTATCTGCTAATTCTATATATCTATCTACCTATATGTCTACCTATCTATCTGTCTATCTACCTATCAACCTACCTCTCTATCTATCTGTCTATCTATCTACCTATCTATCTGTCTGGCTGTCTGTCTATCAGTCTTACAATCAGTCTATCTATCTACCAATTTTATTTACTATCTATCTATCTTTCTATGTACCTATCCATTTATCTGTCTATCTATGTATCTATCTACCTATTTATTGAACTGGTATGTTTTCTAGACACACATACTGTTCAATATAGATTAATAAAATAATTAAACAGCTTTCAGTTACGTTTACATTTCAAGGTAGTGCGCAACTCCTTAACGACAAAAGAGTTATATAAGTATAAACAGAAGGTAAATCATTCTTTGCGTAACGGCAGCAATCAAGGAAACGCACTTGCAACCTCCTTTATAACGACAGCTGTCTATGACTGCTCTGCCAGTAGTTTCCGTGGTAATTCTTTGACGAAAAAGCCAGGCCATGTCTTAATTATCACATATATAACGAGAGAGCATAAAGAAAAAACACGCTCGTTATGTTTCATTTCTCTTTTTCTGGATTTACTTTAAATTACTCATTACGAATCATAGCGATGAACAGCATTTGATCCCATAGGTTAACTTTCTTTCCCTTGTATTTTATCTTACGAGTCCCTCGACGTAATCTGATACCGCAGTGACACTCATGAAATTACAACGGTGGGGAGGGAGCATTAAGATTTCTCCCGTTACAGAATTTTCGTCGGTAGCCTGGTATATATGGTATAAACCTACTCGAGTCGCTCGTCTCTGCAAAAATCCTATTAAGGGGGTTTCAACTTGCCAATTGATCCTTATATGTTAACCGTAAAAATGTCACCAGGGAAATGAGTTAAGCTTTTTCGGTCCTCGTACATCGGAGGGAGTTTCGCCTTCTATACATTCGGTTTTAATTAAAAGAGGGAAATGACGGAGGGACGAAAAAATATCAAATCCTTAAAAAGCTTTGGCTTATATTTTCAGGCGCTTTCCTGATACCCTACTGCACGATGCTGTTCGTCGGAGGCATACCACTGTTCTACATGGAACTAGCACTGGGTCAGTATTACCGCAAAGGTGCCATCACCAGCTGGGGAAGGATTGTACCTCTCTTTAAAGGTAAATGTTCCAATCCCATGTCAAGTCCTAGAAGTGATGAGACCACTGGTACTACTCGAGTCTGAAAACGTCGATTAAGGACAAGCTTTTAGCCCTGTTCAATGGTGAGGCAGAAACTTAAGTACGTGACGCTACCAATAGATGGCGCTGTTTGGGAAGTGCACTAATCTCTACATGAACCGTAACCCTGTGTGTTTGCTTTACTGAGTAAGGACGGAGAATCGTAAACACAAAGTTCGCCTGTTAGTTTACAGCCCCCAGTGCTGATCTGCTTACCGTCGAGCAACCCTTGTAGTAGGAGAGATGATGTTAAGAAGAGATCCTTGTTTCTAACTCTACTAACAGATAACATTGAACTATGTATATGCATCTATTAAGCAACGTTACTAGTATATGTTAGGTGCTTAAAGTGTACTGTGTATGAGCGCCACCTGGTGGTGAGTACTTGTAACTATAGTTTTATCCTGGAGATCATAAACTCCCAGATTAAGCCTCAACCTACTATTTGTTAAACCCGTGGTTGGGGAAGTCTGTGTTTGCTAGCCACTTGCAAGTGCTCACGAGTTACAATACAAAAGAAGGCCAACAAAATAATGCCGTAAGAGAGCGAAGGGAGCTTGTGAGTAGTATTTAGACAAATAGCGTCCTAAAGGAATTCATTCTATTCTACGACTGTGTGTTGGCCACTGGGGGGTGCGAAAAAGGGTCACGGGGAAAAAAAGTAGAAAACGCTTTCAAGCTTAAGTCGTCGGTGAAGAGTCGGTCGGCGAGCAACTTAATCCTGCATGAGTAGCCCGCAATGAGCTATTCTTTCGACGGCCCCCCCCCCATAGGAAAAATGTCTTTGTAGCGCAATGAAGCACGCTAACGAAGTCCTCCATCTCCTTTTCCTCTCGCCCCGTTTAATTGCTACTGGCCATTCTTAACCGCTTTCGTTTGAATCACCAAACCGAGCCAAATTTCGTTAACAAAGAATGCCACTTACGGCCATTCAAACTCAGCTCGCTATACAAGATAACGAGTCCCACGACACTAACAGTGAGGATATACATGATACAATACGATGATACGATTCAGTATGCTTACATATCTATACCTATCATACACATAGATCTGATTAAACCTTTATACAGGTTAAGACAAATGTAAAATGATTCATGATGCAAAATCAGTGACATACCGCAATGGTTTCCGTGTTTTTCGCTGCAGGGATTGGCTATGCCGTGGCTCTGATAGCATTCTACGTGGACTTTTTCTACAATGTCATCATCGCTTGGGCTCTGCATTTCTTCTTCTCCTCCTTCACGGGTCAGCTGCCCTGGACCAGTTGCAATAATCCCTGGAACACTGATTCCTGCATCCAGGTAGATTTATGGAAAATGTACCAATTGGATAGAAAGACTGATTGATAGCTAGCCAAGTAGGTAGGTAGATAGGTAGACAGATCGATACTGATAAAATAGATGGATGGATAGATGGATGGATGGATGGGATAGATAGACAGACAGACAAAATAGATAGATAGATAGATTGATTGGTTGTTAACGAGGCAAGTAAGTAGGTAGATGAGTAGATTGATGGTAGAAAGATCGATAGTGATAGATAGATGGATAGTTACATAGACAGACAGATAGACAAATAGATAGATAGACAGGTAGATAGACAGATGGATAGATAGATGGATAGATAGCTAGATAGATAGACAGATAGATAGACAGATAGATAGACAGATGGATAGATAGCTAGGTAGATAGATAGATAGATATGTACGTTGATAGACAGGTAGATAGAGAACCAGATAGATAGAGAGACAGATAAATACAATAGATAGTTAGGTAGATAGATAGATAGACGGAATAGATAGATAGATAAATAGATAGATAGATAGATAGATAGATAGATAGATAGATAGATAGATAGATAGATAGATAGACGGATAGATAGAAAGTTTGGACAGTAGGTAGGTAGACAGGTATATAGGTGGACAGATAGATAGAAATCGACAAATTGTCAAACAGTAGACCGATACTTTCTGTACATTATCTATGAATGTAATTACAAGACAATGAGATTCTAATTAAGGTTTACATGATTATTCTAAACGTTTGGGAACTTTTGTCATTACAAGGTAAGCGCAGAGAACGATACATGGAGCGCCGTTACAAACGGTTCCACTACATCCGCAGTCGACGACGGTACGGCAGTGGGAAGAAATCATACATCGGCCGCATGGGAGTACTTCACGTATGGAAACCTCATTACTTCTCCGTCTTTTTCTTTCAGGCGCGGTTCAGTAGGTCTTAAGTACCTCAACCTGACTAACACTATCCCTTCGCAATCTTCTGATTACTTATGCTATCGTCAGTATTAATTAGTAACACTAAAAAGAAACCCCAGTTCACGGTCGCCCATATACACGTCGCTAATGGTTGGGGAGATAGCCACATGTAATTCTGGGTTACAATCCCGGGTTATTATAAGACCCGCCTGCTGATGACTGTGAAGCTGCTAAGTGCTGCAGTAAAAAGCACTGGCCAGAGTACTGTGTCTTACGAGATGTTATATGGTTTGCAGACGCGGCCTGCTGGAGCTTAATCGCAGCAGCGGGATTGACGATCTGGGTGACATCAAATGGGACGTGGCGCTGTGCTTGTTAGTTGTCTACTTGATTTGTTACTTCAGCTTATGGAAAGGAATATCAACGTCGGGCAAGGTAGTCAGACACACATAGAGAATAGCTATATAGACTTCATTTGGCTCACATCTGATGAATGATCCTCTGGGTTCTTCTCATATTAAAGGTCGTCTGGTTCACCGCCCTATTCCCCTATGTTGTATTGCTCATTCTTTTAATCCGCGGGGTTACGCTGCCCGGATCTTTCGAAGGAATCCGCTACTATCTGTCACCCAACTTCGAGGCGCTTACCAAAGCCGAGGTTCGAACCTTTTTTCTTTCTGCTGTTGCCGTTAGCAACTCTAATTATAAGCCGATTCTTTTAAAATGTAAAAAGACACGACAGATATAAGATTAAAGAGATTTTTTTAAAGAAATACTTTCACCTTTAATAGTAGAACGCATAATTTATACTTAAAATCAAGAAGCAATAGCTTCTGAAGATTAAGCAAGTTTTTGAGGTTCGTAGAGTTTATAAATAAATGTTAAGCGAGAGTTCTTTTATAGTTAATTGAAATGGAGAAGATTGGCTTGAATAAAATGCATAATAGCTTGCCTTTACAAAGAAAGAAGAGTGCCTTGACAATTCAATTATCTTGCAGGTTTGGGTAGACGCTGCGACTCAAGTGTTTTTCTCCCTGGGCCCGGGCTTCGGTGTCCTTATGGCATTTTCCTCCTACAACAAGTTTCATAACAACGTTTACAAGTGAACTACATCAACGAGAAGCCTTTTTCTTTTACCTTAATAGCAGTGCGACTAACCGTGTTTTTGTCCCGACAGAGACGCTCTTCTGACGAGCATCATCAACTCGACGACGAGCTTCGTGGCGGGTTTCGTCATCTTCACCGTTCTCGGGTACATGGCTCACCGTTCGTCGAAACCCATCGCCGAAGTTGCCACCGAAGGTCCCGGATTAGTCTTTGTAGTTTACCCAGAAGCTATTGCTACAATGCCGGGCTCCACTTTTTGGTCGCTGATGTTTTTCATGATGCTGATGACCCTCGGCTTGGACAGTTCGGTATGTAAACTTCTTACAACACTATTCAGCTCTTTGGTAAGTTTACCAATGCTCGTTTTGTCTACAAAGTTTGGCGGATCAGAGGCTGTTATCACGGCTTTCAGCGACGAGTATCCCATTATCGGACGACATCGCGAGATTTTCGTCGGTTGTCTTTTCAGTGTTTACTTCATCGTTGGTCTGGCCTCGTGTTCGCAGGTAACGCCATCTAGCGGTCTTCGTGTTAACTAATACGGTAAACAAACGCCATGATGCAGTTTACTAAATATCTTGTTTATGCGAAGGGCGGCTTCTACTTTTTCAATCTCCTGGATCGTTTTGCTGCCGGTTATTCTATTCTAATCGCCGTCTTGTGCGAAGCAATAGCGGTTTCATGGATCTACGGTAATCGAATGATTCACCAAGTTGGATTTTGAATGTTAAAATGTGAGTTATGTTACTCAGGAATCGATCGATTCAGCAAGAATATCTACGAGATGATGGGTTTCTATCCTGGACTGTACTGGCGAGTGTGCTGGAAGTTCATTGCACCATTGTTTCTTATGGTTAAATGACCTTTGGCTAATGATTCCTTCGCTGCTCTAACGGGTTTCTTTGAATGGCAGGTGATCATCGTTTACGGACTCTACGATTTCAAACCACTGGAGTATGAAGGATACAAATATCCACCATGGGCTAATGTTCTGGGATGGTGTATTGCTGGTTCCAGTATTGCAATGATTCCTGGACTGGCTATTATCCAGATAATTAGGACTCCGGGAACCTTCATGCAGGTTACCTAATATTTAATGAACTAAACCAGATGGATTTCCATAAACTTGAACTCAAGTGTAAGAGTTACTTATACGTAACACCATCTATAATGGCATGTCTACAACAATTTGTCCATCTGTCTATTTATCTACCTAACTATCTGTCTATCTATCTATCTATCTATCTATCTATCTATCTATCTATTATAATCTATCTGTTTATCTATCTATCTATCTATTTGTCTATCTACTATCTATCTATCTATCCATTCAGGTACCCATTTATCTATCTATCCTACCATTTTTTTAATCAGTATTAGCCTGCTGCTGCTTATCCAGATAGACATTTCCAGGAAACTATCTATCTAATTGTCTATCTATGCATCCATCTATCCACCCATCCAACCATCCGTCCATCCTTCTGTTCATGCATCTTATCCGCGTACGATCAATCCGTCCATCTGATTGTAGAACTTTCTACGTTTGTATACCAAGGCCTAAAATACGCACAGCAGAAACCATTCTCATACACTACGCAACTTCACCCACTTATTTTTTGTTTTCCTAACGTTCGTCTTATTTGTGTCTTTCATTGTCTTCCTTTATCTCTGTCGTCGTCGACCACACCAAAAACCAGCGGATGAAAAAACTGACGACTCCTTACAAGGAGCAGCAAACCGAATCGGCGATCGAGAACAGCGCCGAGAGACCGACTACTCTACTCGTCGTCGAGTGTAAATCGCACACCAGTGACAATGTCAACATCACCTGCGTCTAAACGAACCTCCTAAACTACAAATGCAAACACAGCCCCAGCGAAAATATCCTCAAGCAAAACCCAACTAGCTACTCCTATGGCAACCTATGGTACCTTTTTTACACCTGGTCAGTACAGTACTAGTTCGTACTAGCAACTAGTACAAAAGAAGAGTTAGCTAGTCAGTTTGAGGGTATTCTCGTTTGTGCTACCATCACAAGGAAATAACTGTAGTTCCGAAAACTGTCACCAGATGGCGTTCTCATTAACACAACTGACTGGCAACGCCATCTGGCGATACACAACATAACCAACGATTTACGACTTGATTAATGGTGATTGCGGAATAGGTAATCTGCTCGTAGGGGCTTATTACGTCACTTGATAGCCAAGGAAGAAAGTAGTAGTTGTTTTGTACTCACACACGAGCTAGTTTTTTTCATATTAAACGATGTAGCTTCTGCGGCTTGTTCTGTTGTTGTTTTTTCAATATTACGAAAATGATGATAATTAGTATTTGATTAACTGAAAAAAGGTGTACGAGACAAGAGAAATTCAAACAGCCAAATGAATTTCTCTTGTCAGTTTTTTTTAAACAACAAGTTCCATGGCGCTGTTTCATGTGATTTTTTTAAGAAGATAAACTGTTTCTTTTTATGTCCACGTGACTCGTGTTATAACCGTGTCTCGTGTTCGTTCTTTTGTCCGATGTACAATGTTTCCATATACAAAAGGAACGACTGAATAATACATGTGGTGTGTCTATATACACTTTTGGATTCATTTGACAAGGATATATATATGATGCTTATAAAGAGCCCCCACCCAGGTTTCGGGCAGTTGTTGACGCGTTGTACATCATCAAGAAGCATCTCAGGAAGTCAGGTTATAACCAGTGGCTGAAATCTTGGAATGCACCAAAGTTCCGCCCTAAGTTTCGGGCAGTGTACAGCCCATTATGCCCGCAATGTGCATTAGAGACATATCTCATGAAGCAGCAGTCGGATACGCATGGAACTCCGCCCTAAGTTTCGGACAGTGTATAGCCAGAACGCACTATGTGTATAGGACAACGTTACATAGCAATCTATAGAATATCCTTTCCGTAATCAATCCGAGGCAAGTTGCTTAAAGCTTCGTCCTAAATTTCGGGCAGTGCATACATGATGTAGTTGGGTATAAGCTACATGGCTACACACTGCCCGAAAAACAGGGCGATGTCTCTTACGCGTATCCATGTATCTTATAGTGTGGGATCTGAACTTACACTTACTGAACCTTAAAACACGTAC
Source organism: Leptestheria dahalacensis (assembly GCA_022114935.1). Classification (NCBI taxonomy): domain Eukaryota; kingdom Metazoa; phylum Arthropoda; class Branchiopoda; order Diplostraca; family Leptestheriidae; genus Leptestheria; species Leptestheria dahalacensis. The sequence goes on along the minus strand of JAIQCU010000400.1, from coordinate 46,475 downwards.
AGATGATCAGTAATGTAATTCATATTAAAGTTATGGTAACAACGCTAATGCAAATAAAATAATAAAATAAGAATAACTATAAGTGACCGGGAAGATGTCGACGAAACATCAAGAGTCCGCAGCTATGTATATACTGCAATAGAGCCGCGGGCTATAATCACATACAGGTTATGCACAACAAGGAAGCTTATTGGCGAGGCTTGCGGGAGAAATGGGGAAAGTAAACGAGGACACACGATTCTACCCTTCAGTAAATTGATTATATGGTCGCTGTAGCTTTTCCGGCTTACAGGTATAATATTTCTCCCGCTGGTGTTGGCTCCCTTTCCCGGGGATTCCGAAACCCAACGTAATATATAGCCAGCGGTCGCTATGGAAACGAATCTTGAATACAATTGCTACAAACAATTATTAGTAAGCTGGTTCTGTTTTATCTTTCTTTGTTCTTATCGATGTTATTATTGGTTATCTTGTTAACTTAATTTGTTTTATTCATTCACATAAAATAGATTACAATTATAATCGGCTTTGAGACTAACTATCTATCTGTCTATCTATTTTGTCGTTCTTTCTATCCGTCCGTCCGTCCGTTCATCTATTGTTCTTTCTGTTTGTGTCTATCTGTCTATTCATCCAGCTTGATAGCTATCTACCTTTCTATGTATCTATCTATTTAGCTGTCTGTCTGTCTGTCTATCTATCTATCTATTTTTTATCTTTCTTTCTATCCATCCATACATCTATCTTTCTGTCTGTCTGTGTCTAACTGTCTATTTATCTAGCTATCTATCTATCTATCTATCTATCTATCTATCTATGTATCTATCTGTCCGCCTATCTGTATGTCTGTCTCTATCTGTGAACCTATGTATTTTTCTGTCTGACTGTTTATCTGTCTATCTATCTATCTATCTATCTATCTATCTATCTATCTATCTATCTATCTATCTATCTATCTATCTATGTATCTATCTGTCCGCCTATCTGTATGTCTGTCTCTATCTGTGAACCTATGTATTTTTCTGTCTGACTGTTTATCTGTCTATCTATCTATCTATCTATCTACCTATCTATCTATCTATCTCTCTGTCTGTCTATCTATCTATCTATCTTTTTATCTTTCTTTTTATCAATCCATCTATCTTTCTTTCTGTATGTATCTAATTGTCTATTAACCCAGCTATCTATCTAGCTATCTTTCTATTTACCTACCCACCCATTTACCTATCTGCAATATCTGTCTACATGTAAATACAGATCATGCCTATTCATGATGGAATTACTTAACATATAGTATTTAATGCAAAAGTCAGTGAAATTCTCCTATTACTAAATTTGCTCTTAACTTTCAATTGTATTATAATAATTTATAATTTTGTTAAGAATCGACGGTGGATTTAAGTATCGATACTTAGTGCTAGACACACCTGGCTTGCCCAATATGAAAAGGGAAATCAGAAACATTGTTTGACGCAGGAAAGTTGCCGTGACTGTGTCTTGGAAGGTGTTTGCGACCTATTTCCTAGTTTCGGACCTAGAATTTCAGAACGCAGCATTACACGACTGCCTGGCCTAGTTTTTCCCCAGACATTTTGGTTTTGCCATAAGCACAAACGACTGACGCTGCTGTCTCTTCTTCCGTCATTTACCGTACAGGGGTCCGCAACTTTTACTTAAAAAATACACAAATTATATAACTTGTTTCTTTAATACATATAACTGACATAAGAAATAAAACTTAAAGGTTTGACTATCTATCTATCTATCTATCTATCTAACTATCTGTCTATTATCTAATTGTCTGTCTATCAATGTATCTGGCTATATCTATCTATATACCTATCTGTCTATCTGTCTATCTGTCTATCTATCTATCTATCTATTTATGTATCTATTTATCTATTTATTTATCTATCTGTCTGTCTGTCTATCTATCTATTTGTCTATCTACCTACCTACCTATCTATCTATAACTATCTGTCTATATGTCTATCTGTCTATCTATCTATCTATCTGCATATCTATCTATCTGTCTATTTATTTCTGTATCTATCTACCTACCTATCTATCTATCTATTTATCTATCTGTCTGTCTGTCTGTCTATCTGTCTATCTATCTATCTTTCTTTCTTTCTATCTATCTATCTATCTATATTTCTTTCTTTCTGTCTATCTATCTCTCTATCTACCTATCTATCTATCTACCAGTCTGCCTGTCTATCTACTATCTATCTATCTATACATCTATCAATCTGTTTATCTCTCTATCTATACTTTATCTCTCTATCTATCTATCTCTATACCTAAGTATCTCCCCATTCATCCATCCATCCCTCCCTCCATCCCTCCATCTACCCATCCATCCCTCCATTCATCTGTCTCTGTAATTATCTCAATTTTACTTGGGTATTTATAAACGACCGATTCAATCGCACTCTATCACTTAACGACATCAAATTACCAAACTGCTATACATATCGCTGCTGGAAACGCTTTCTCCCTATCACGAAGAATCTTTCCGAACACTAAAGGGAAATCTGAAACGTACCGGTCCACTCTCGGGTCCTGGACCATCAAGACACGGACAGGTGTGATTCTGGCGGCAATGTAACCTTTTTAGAAACAACATTGATAAGAATCGTTCTAAAATCCCTCTCCAATCAATTTCATTTGGGATTTCTAAAAGTCGCGAACCCCTCTAATGTACTATTGGTATTTTGCACTAATCTAGAACCTATTTTCATAGAGCGCTATAAACTAGAGTCAAAAGACCAGAGGGTGTTTGCATTGGTCCTTTCGGTGTAAATACTATTTCCATAAAAACGGAGGGGGGTTCGCAACCTTTACAAAAAGATCAAGGGAGGGGTCTGCAACTCTTCATCTTTCTGTTATCAGTGTGTAAGAGGAGAATGATGACTTGGGGTGTGAAAGTCTAAACGGGTGAAAATTGGTCCTGATTGTCTCGTTTTCCTATAAAAGAGGGGTTCGCAACTTTTACTATTGTTTGAGAAGGGGACTCGCACATGGATAATGTGAAACTGTTGACAAGAATGACTGGCAGAGCCGTATAGTTTCTATTGTATTTACAAGTTAACTGCCTTGTGCAAATGGACGCGACAGGAAGGGGGTTGGCAACCTGGGTATCTAACTATCTATCTATCTATCTATCAGTCTAACTATCTGTCTATCGGTCCACCAGACTAAAGAGCTTTTCTGTCTATCTATGCATTCTATCTAAATGTCTGTCTGTCTGTCTGTCTGTCTGCCTATCTATCTGTCTGTCTATCTATCTATCTGTCTATCTATCTATCTATCTTTCTGTCTATCTATCTATCTATCGACCTAACCTATCTATCCTATCTATATGTCTGTCTATCTATCTACCTAACTTACCAACCAATCTATTTGTCTGTCTATTTATTCATTTATGTAACTACATATCTATCTGTCTATCTACCTACCTACCTAGCATACCTACCTATCTGTTTATCCGTCTTCTGTCTACCTATTCATTTTTCTATCTGTCTATCTACCCGACCTACCTACCTGTGTACCTACCTATATATGCTATTATTTCTTAATATTCAACTGTGTGATTCTATCAATTCTGTATCCAGATCGCTTTCTTAAATAGTGGTTAGTAACTAATCGATCACATATTGTATTCCATCAAGTTGTTCTTTTAATTGACTAACTCATTCATTGGTTTTGATATAAGCTGAAAGAGGCTTATTGAGAAACAGGGCCGCATCCACGCTGAAGGGATGAATTCCCAAAAGCCACGAAGGGGAATAAATGATCAACTCTTGCCAAAGTTCCTCCTTCAGTGGAAAGCTCTTCCCGGTTGGACGTGACTGGCATCGGTGATTACCATCGTATGAATTTCTCCACATGCAATGATTGTATGGGTGCGGTGGTCGCTCTGTTCCCGTTAACTCTTGTTTACTGACTTTATAAACAAAGTCATTTCGTTAATTCTTTATTCATTCATGTTCTATTATCAAGGTATATTAAGTAATCATTTTGATGTTGTTCTCCTGCTTAACATTCAAGGCCAGTCTTAATTTTCTTGATCTTTATAGCTCCAGTATTCAATGCGATCAGTAACTTCCAATGTTGAAATTACAGTCAGTTTTCACTGCGTCCAAGTTACGTCGGTCAAGTGTCTACCACGGGGCTCGTATAAAAGGTGCACGGGTTCGTGGAAGATGTCCCATTCGACGGAGAGCACTCGTCGTCGCTGGTACTCGTCCCTCGTTTGTATATCTCCCTGGGTTTCTCTATCACCCGACAGTCTGTCAATTGACAAAAGCAAGTGATTCTGATCGTATCAACCAGAACAAGAAATGAAGTTTTACTACCTCGTTATCTTCACCACGGTGGTTGTGCATCCTCTGATTGTTCAGACTGCTTCTTGGGTAAGTTATTCCAAGTTACTTTTACATTGAGAAGCTAAGTTATCCATCTGGCGCCAGATTCAAACTGATCCATCGAATAACCCATCGCACGTGTTTTCAATTTCAAAAAGCAACAACCGTAGCTCGTGTAGATGGGAAACTTTACAGACAGAATCAGGTTAGCCTATTTCTCACCTGTTGCTTATAATGAGCTGCCTGTAGGCCTACCGTCCCCCCCTCTTCGTACAGGTCAATCGAACAGGCCTCTTACCGCAGGGGTATAGTTGGGAAAAGTTCTCCAGTCAAGTTAAACTCATTGACGATTTCCATTCAGTTGTAGACCCCCCCTCCTTTTCCAGCCTGAAGCCAAATCAAACGTAATATTTAGGCCTAAGAAGACTGTTTTAAGACTTGAGGGGAAGGAAAAAGTTTCCCAATCGTATTTGCCTGTGGGCTGCCCAGACCCAAATTCCTTGACAGGAGTGCGCGCTTTTTCGTCCTGTAACGCAGCTCGGGTGTCTCCTAAAGCGCATACATACCTGATAGTTAGATAGATAGATAGATAGATATAGACATATATATACATACATACAGACAGATAGATAGACAGATAGATAAACAGATAGATAAACAGATAGATAGATAGAAAGTTAGAAATAGATAGATACATAGAGACATAGTATACACAGATAGATAGATAGATGGATAGACAAACAGACATTCAGACAGACAGACAGACAGACAGACAGACAGGCAGACAAACAGACAGACAGACAGACAGATAGACTGACAGACAGACAGGCAGACAGACAGACAGACAGACAGACAGACAAACAGACAGACAGACAGACAGACAGACAGACAGACAGACAAACAGACAGGCAGACAGATAGAATAGATAGACAGATAGAATGTATAGATAGACAGAATAGCTCTATAGTCTGGTGGACCGATAGACAGCTAGTTATGATCGATAGATCGATAGTACAAACATACCAAACATAGAGACATACAATCATACACACATTCACAGATATGTATGTATAGATATCCTAGATAATTAGACAGTAGACAGTTTAGATACCACGTTAAACCACTCTGCATATACTTGATGCCTTTTTGTAAACTAGAATTGCTTTACGACCGCAAACGATCCAATACTGCGGTTACTGAGGTTCTTACCATTTTCCTTGGTAGAAACAATGGGTCCCTGTGGGGTTCCATAGTCGCATATATATATATGTTTAGCTGTCTAGAAAGCTTTGTAAGCTAAATAGTGTCCTAGCTATGGGACTTGGGTATAGACTTTCTTTTGTCGGTATTTGCGGTGTCCCTTGACACGAGCATGAATGGGTGTCGGCTGAAATTTCAAATCGGAATATTTTCATGGAGTTTTTACACGGTTTTACACGGCACAGGTATGCAGACGAGGTTGATGGGTTATGGGTAGGTAGATGTTTAGACAGACTGGTAGATGGATAAATAAATACATAAATAGGGTGTGGGTAGACAGACAGGTGGGTAGGTTGGATAGATAGATAGATAGATTAGATAGATAGATAGATAGATAGATAGATAGATAGATAGATAGATAGATAGATAGATAGATAGATAGATAGATAGATAGATAGATAGATAGATAGATAGATAGATAGATAGATAGATAGATAGACAGCTAGACAGATAGACAGATAGACAGATATACAGACAGGCAGATAGAATAGATAGATGGATAGATAAACAAACAGAAAAATACATGGAAAGATAGATAGCCAGATAGGAAGGTAGGTAGGTAGGTTGATAGCTATATGCCAGACAGACAGACAGACAGATATACAGATAGTACTCATATATTTCTTATACATAGTGTAATCTACCTAACGTACCTAGATTATACAGGTAGTTCTATCTAATGTGTCTACAAGTATCCAGTGTACATATGTATCTAGTAAGTATGCACTATGTATCTGTCTATCTATCTAATGTATATGTACTACTATAAAACGTAATAGTCCAACAGTATACACTGATACCTCGATACAAGGAAAGGTAGGTAGGTAGGTAGGTCGGACAGTATAATACCCTCGCTAATAACAAGTTAAAGCGATGGCCAACCGCTCAACTGTACAGTCATTATCATGTTGGTGTCATAACATAACCACCTGGAAAACACCTCCACGGTATTTGCTGAGTCATTGCCAAAACAAATGCCTTGTTGACTAGAAGCCCTTTATAGGAACATAAATATTAAGCTATCTTACACGTTATTACATACTGTCTGTTATAACAGTTGATAGAATTTAATCAAGAATATGTTGCACACATGTATTCCCTAAACGAACCACTAATAAATTTATTTCCAAGTTGGTTTTTTTCCAACCTGCAATGTCGTCTTTCAATTTGCCTTTAACAATCTTGTTGAAATCGCTGTTATACGCAATAAAGTCGTCTTTGTTTTATTGCTACTTAACGAATTCTTTGTTTGTTTTATGTTATTCGACCCTGACAACACAGCTGGACGACGACACATGGAAGTACCGCAGAAAAACATGCAAGTGCTGTAAGTACCACAAACTTTTCCTTTTTATTGACACGACGCATTTTATTACCGACTGTAATTATGGTCAAACAACGCGTTCATTGTATTTCCTATTTTTTTTCAATCGTTAATTACATTTCGCAACGCTGCAATCGTAACTGAAGACTGCAGGGTGAGGAAAAGCAAATCTGTCAATTCTTATACTTTAGAATTTTATTCCGGCAAAACTTATCATCCGATTTAAATGAAACTTTACTACCGTATAGAGTATTATCAGTTCTATATTCAGTATTTTTTTGGTGGTTATATCTTTGAAAACTTGGGTGCTACAAGCGATCAACTTCTACCCGGCAAGAACCCTTTTTCCGTTGTTGAAGATACATAGGCAGGTAGATAAGTAGGTAGGCAGATAGTTTAGATAGACAGACATCTGAACTAGAAGGGTGGATGGCTAAACTCAAGATGCATTCTTTCCCACATTTCTGAACAGCATGTGGCGTGTCGCGCCGCGAACAGCAACGCATCGTCGGCGGACAACCGACCGAGGTTTTCGACTTTCCCTGGATGGCCGCTTTACTTTACAAGGGCAATTTGTACTGCGGAGGAGCCTTGATTAATGATCGATACGTCATGACAGCCGCCCACTGCGTCAACGGGTAAGTCGGCAAGCGTGTCCGTATCGCGTTGGGATGATTGGAATTCACATTCCTCACATATCACATAGTATGTATTTAAAAAGTACTAGTATGTCCATATTGTTGTTTTGGACGAGTCTTGTACGTGAGTTTGATCAAAACCCGACCTGTGGCAAATTGGCACTGGTTTGGATTCAGAGATCTGAAGCTGAAAAAGGTTGTGCTGTAAGAAACATACTTTCAGACCTGGAATTTAGAACTACAAGCGCTCGGTATGCGTCACGTGCATCTCCTATGTTAATTTGCCGAGTGGAGATACTGTATTTCTAATCTTGCAGTTTATTACTTTATCTATCTGTCTATCTATCAATCTATCTATCTATCTGTCTGTCTGTTTATCTATCCATCTATCTATTCATCTATCTATCTAACTATCTATCTACCTATCTGTCTATCTATTTACCTATCTGTCTATCTGTCTATCCATCTATCCATCTATCCATCTATCCATCTATCTATCCATCTGCCTATCTCTCTGTCTATCTATCTGCCTGTCTGTTTATCTATCCATATCTCTACCGATCTATCTGTCTATCTATCTGTCTGTCTGTTTATCTCCATCTCTGTACCGATCTATCTATCTACCTATCTGTCTACCTATATATCTATCTATCTATCTACCGATCTATCTGTCTGTTTATCTATCCATATCTCTACCGATCTATCTGTCTATCTATCTATCTTTCTGTCTACCTATCTACTTATCTATCTTTCTAGCTATCTATCTATCTATCTATCTATCTGCCTACCTTTCCATCTATCTATCTATCTGCCTACCTTTCCATCTATCTATTTATCTGTCGTATCTAGCCCTCAATATCTATCTATCAATATCTAATTATCTATCTATCTATCGACCTACCGTTTTATAAACAGCTCGAGTGACACGCATATCGAACATGGATAAGTTAAAAGTCTTCGTCAATGATATATACAACTTTCCCCAAAGTAACGCTCTCATCAAACATATTGTCTCTGTATGCTCAGATTGATCGGCTGTACTACAACATTAATTTCACATTATTATATTTTATATTATTGTATTATTATATGAATGATTCTATACTGTACACTTTATTTTATTTTAACAAACTAGTTTGTGTTCTTAAGCCAGACCAAAAACAAGAATAAGACCAATATGATGATCTCTCTTGTCATTCATAGGCTGGATATGAACTCGGTACAAGTCCTGCTGGGCGATCACGACTTGAACCAGGTAAACGAAACCGAGCCCATGGTGAGATCCATTGACAAGTGGATCAAGTACCCAAAGTTTGATCGACGCACTTTCAACAACGACATAGCCCTGATCCGTCTCGATGGTCCTGTAACTTTCTCGCGGTCAGTAAGCCCCGTATGCCTCCCGGATTCAGGTAACATCTAACTCACCATCTTTCCCTTCAAAATACCTTTAGACGAATAATTTGAGTCTGCAACTTTTAGGATTTTATTTTGGCGAAACTAATTATCCGATTTTAATGAAACTTTAACAGTTCATTAAGTATTATTAGTACTGCACTCAGTATTTTTTACGTTGCTATATCTTCATAAACCTAGGAGCAGTAAGCAATAAACTTTTCCCTAGTAAAGAACCCTTCCTTTATTGCTTTATCCTGTGCACTTGACTTGTGCATTATAATAAAGGACAGATGGAGAAAGCTATAACGAATCCACAATCTAAAAAAAAAAAATCTCGAAAATGATCATAAGTTGCCTCCTGGTGCACTATAATCTCGCCAACATCTAGTTGTCTATATCATCGTAAATGTCATAGATTTTCCCTCCTTTTTCCTCCTTTTATGACCCAGTTTTTACCGTCTTGTAACCCTTGATGGCGCGGCTTTTTGTCCCAGATTGAAAATCTTATTATAGTTATGGTTATATATTACGTAATACTTGCGTGGAAATTAGCACAGATGCTAAAGAATACAAATCGTCAAACGGTTTTGCTAGCAGATGTGGAGCACGCTGGAAAGAACGGGACCGTCACTGGATGGGGTCGAACGTCGGAAAGCGGTCCCATTTCACCGATCCTCAAACAAGTGCAGGTGCCCGTCTACTCCAATGAAGACTGCAGGAAGACCAAGTACGGCAAGAAAGCCATTACTGAAAACATGATGTGCGCAGGATACGACAAAGGCAAACTGGATGCTTGTCAGGTTAGTTATTGCTTTTTGGGGGCAGTTTCCGGTTTACTATAGAAATTACAACATAGGAACCTAAAAAAGTAAGTTACGAGTGTACGACTGGCATTGCTGTCAACGGTAATTACAGAGGCTGCGGACACGATGATGTAGACATGTAAATAGTCGTGGTTTCCTATGCAATTCAACGACGAGGAACAGTGAAAACCTTGAGAAGTTACAATACTAGCAAAAAGAGAGGAAAAAAATTAAGGACAGTGTGATAGTCTACAACAAAAAAAGAGAGAGAATTGCACATCAAGGTATTTTCCTTGTATCTTTTTAAGTTTTACCTTTATAGCAACGAAAATTTACTGGAAATTTCACCTTATTGAATAGAACCTAACGGTAAATTTTCGTGCAATTCAAGCTCATAGTTTTGTTGATATCCAATGTCAAAGTTGGAAGCAGAGCTTAGTTGTGAACCCTTTTAAAACGTGGTAGACTGTAAGCACTTGGCAGAATGCTTGCCTAGTATTAAACTCCTAGTTTTTAATTAAACCTATTATTAAGCTATCTGTCATTGATCATCGCGATTACTATACGAAGGGCCAATTTCGAAAGCGATGTGAAAAAGGTGGAGCGCGAAAAACATGGCGGATTAGAGTTATGAAGGCATAAGGAGATTGCGAGAACTTTAAAAATTTCTTGAGATAGCCACTTCTCCATTAAGAAACCTTACCAATTAATTATATTTATGAAAAAAATCTGTCAGTTAACAGTCGATAAACAAATACAATGCTACAGAAACAGATTTGAAGCTGCGCGCTTCGTAATAGAGAAACTGGCAATGCTGCGCGTAGCAGACGAACTCTTAGTTTATTTGGAAATCTGCACAGCCTTCTACATCGTTATCGCTTCGTATGTACTTTTTACAGCTATAACGTATCTAGCAAGTCAACTAACTTAAGTTGTCTGTATAAAAGAGGAATGTAATCTAATTAGCAAGTTTTGAAAACCTGAGATTCGGCTTTCTGACCGTCTGAGAAAGTATAATCTAGCAAGTATCTGAATCTCATGTTTTCCTACAATGCAGCTGGTGGTGTTTGTTTGTTTGTTTGCTTGTTGGAATTTTGGAACGTTAGCGGTCAACAAGCTGTTAAGGGGGAAACAATTGTATCGTGTGTGTTGCGAAGACTGTATCGGTACGAGTGTCCCCCGAAGGATACGACTTGAAATACTCGCAATGCACGTGTTGTCTTTCGTCTTATTCCCGTCTCGTGTGTTTCGTTTGTCGATGATTTTAAGTTTTCGGGTCCTGGTTATAATTGCACGGTGAAACGATAATGGCCAAAAGACAATGGGAAAGCAAACAGTTGGTGACGTATCGTTATGCTACTCCTTACTCTCGTTTCAGGGTGACAGCGGAGGACCTCTACATCTCGAAGGATCGGACCGAAAGTTTGACCTCATCGGTATTTGAAATTTTATGATTGCGTGACACTGTCCCCTAATCTAAATTTAAATTAACTTTAATGCTAAACCATTAATTAATCTGTGTTTGATTTACCATGACAGGAGTCGTGTCGTGGGGCCAGGGCTGCGGACGGTCGGGCTATCCCGGGGTCTACACCCGAGTCGGTCGCTACTTGAAATGGATCGCCGAAAACACGCTGGATGGATGCTACTGTGGCAAACGTCAGGGCCGTGACTAGATTTCATTTCTCCCACTCAAGCTTCTATTTTTTTAAAAAATAAATAAATCCTAGTATTATTTCTCTTATGTTATTATTGTTTTTTCAAAACCTATATCGGTGCTTTTTCTTTATGAATATTTCAGTTACCACTGGGTGTTGACTCGGTGGTAATGACTAGTCGACTGTGATCTCTTTCTACTTAATATCTCTTCCGTTTTACAATTCGATTCAAGTGCTTAAAAAATTCAACTGGTGACAATTTAGTATTCATTCCTGTTTTTATCCCATTTTTTCATGGTGTTTTTCGGTATATATTTTTAAGAAAATTTAAATTTGAAAATACAAATTGTGTTTATCGTTCTACTGTCGTGAAAAATTCGATTGAATGGTTAATTTAATTGAATTCTTGGTTGTGTATTCTCAGGAGAACAAAAAAAGGGGGAGTGTGATTAAATTTGAAAGCAGCAAAATAAATTCGATCAACTGACCAAAAACAATATTTTTCACGGAGATCATAGAAATATAGCTCATATAGCAGGTGAACAGCCCAAAAGAAAAATCGACAAAACTAGTATTTTGGTTGAGTAAAAAAATAGGCACATCGCAAAACTAAAATGTTTACAAATATTAGGCTCGTATGTACAGCTTGTGTGAAAGTTCGATGGCACGACGACGACACAGCACAGAAGCGAGTACATCCAAAACAGATCCTTCTGGCAACGACTCATTTTACGTCATTTCTTACACGATTCCGATCTTTTTTTTTGTAATTTCAAAATGCAAAATACTAAGTTAAGCTTACAACAAGCCTTTTATAAACCGCTTAAACTCGGGCGTAGAACCAATGAAAAATAATGTTAAGTACTAAATTACAGACATAAAATAAAATTATAATAATAATAGTAAACGACATCAGGTACTGCACACAGACTTGAAGACCAATTCCAACCGAGAGAGAGAGAAAAAATTAAGAAATCATTGAAGCTGGTTTAATATTCATCTCCAGTCCTTGACCGGCCAGGAGACAGGCTTGAATGACTGGTCTTCTGTCTTCCGGCGGATTGTTGTGTACCATGACCGAGTGCGGATTGCCGTGCAAGTGGGTGCTCATCGGCCTGAAATTTAAAAAAAATTGGTTAATTATATTATAATACAATACCATATTAAATTAGTAAACTAAGCTAGAATAGAAACGGATATGGTCTTTTATATTAAAAAAAAATATATAAATTACAGAGAGGTCAATCGTACAGTAGAAGGGGTCGTAACCGCCGGAAATGAATTTATTTATTTATTTAAGAGGCCCTGACATACTATATAAATACAATAAAGAAATGATTATCAAGTAAAGCTTTTAAATTTAACAAAAGTAAAGTAATTTAACAGTAATATTTAAAAGCTGATGATCATGACAATAATGATAATCATAATAACAACCTGTGGCCCAAGGGTAGGCTATGGAACGGCGCACCGCGGTGCATCATCTGCGGCGTCCCGTGCAGGGCAATCGTGTTGCTGTGCAGCGGCTGGGCAAATGTCGTCAGTTTGGGTTTGATGTAACCGTACGGGTTGCAGAGGTCCCGCATCACCTTCGGATTGCCTTGAAAGATAAAGCCGCCATAAGTTAAACGATAACCATGAAATCAGGATTAAATTTAAAGGGTTAAAAGTTAAAGGCAATCAATTAAATTTAAAGTTGACAATAAAGAAAACAATATTAAATGATATACAATCAAATAATAAAGTGCTGGAGTAATAAGACTGAGGGAAACAGTCAACTACTCGATAAGCTTACCCGGATTCATCGGTGTTGCCATGACAACCCGTTTACTTTGAGCCGAACCAAAGCCGGAATCGACACCGCTGCTGTCGCTGCTGCTACTCGTCTCGTTACTCGTATCGTTGGCCGAGAGATGAGCCGGTTCTTCCGGAAGGGTGACCAGCGGAAGATCCCGCAAGGTGGCGTAATCGCCGTCGTCTTCCGGCAGGCGGACTAGAGGTCTCCGTACCGGGCGAGTTACGATCGGTGACAAGGTCCCAGATACTCCGGTCGGCAATGGGGTACTGCAAATCAAATCAATGCAATATTATTAATTACAATATTTATTATTAGTTTTAATTTGTTTTGATTAAATTATTTATAGTTAAATTCTATTTAAAAGTTTAATAAAACATAATAGCAATTAATAAGACTAGCTGAAAATCTAGTTAGGATATTATTTATACCCAGGATTGGACGACGGAGCCGGTGTCGTATTGGCCGCCATATTCCCCTTGCTGCTGGTGCTGCTGTTGCTGCTGCTGATGGGCTCCGGAAGAGTGGGCGAAGACAGGGATCCTGAGCTGGAAGGGGAGACCAGATTAGCGTTGCCTTTGAGCCAGTAGACTTGGTGATTCTCGCCCTCCTTGGTCGCAGCACGGTGGTCCAGCACCTCCTGGATCTTCTTCTGGGCCCTGGAATCCTGGACGGCGTAGGCTTTGCCACCGGAGAGGACGAGAACGGGTGCACTGGTGTTTTTCAAGAGGTTCTCTGTTTCCTGTGCAATTTGCAAAATAAAATAAAAATCATCGATTTAATGTCAAAATTGAATTAAACTTAGAGATTATCCTAAATAATTCTCCGTTTAATTAATTCAGAAACATATTTAAAATATTTTAGAAGGATATTGACGTATTAAGACTAACGCAGTTTCTTCATTTTAATGTGATGCAACTTAATTCTAATTTAAATCGTTTACAGTCACAGGAATTACACTTAAATTTAAGGAACATAAATTATTATGTAGCGAATTAGGAAAAATTATCTACTTTGTACGATGCTACCGTCAAAACCTAGCGACGGACATTACTCAATATCTTGGCCAGGCACCAAGAAAAGGCTAATGGGGATAGTAATGTGAAAGTTTCCCAATCTAGAGATTGGTCAAACCGAAAACAGAGATAGATAGAGGTAGATCAACTGACGGATGGACAGGAAAGTGGACAACGACAGCTTAAGAGGTAAATATACAAATGGTAGATATATAGGCCAACAGCTGAACGGATGGATAGGACATAGACCGACGACAGACGGACGATAGTGCAACAATAAACAAAACAGGTTCATAGGCAAGGGTATAGAGAATAGGCGATGGGATATGCAGATCTGTCGTAGACAGCTTCGGAGAGTTATTCAGGTCTTCAGACAGATAGATAGATAGATAGGTAGATAGATAGAGAAGGTATAGTAGCTAGCCGGGTGGACAAATAGGTAGAGAAAGATAGTTGGATAGATACATAGTAGGTAAGATAAATAGATAGAGCTAACTGAATAAACAGTGGTTAGTGGTCAGGTAGTTAGACAGTTGACAGACAGATAAAGATAGATAAAGATAGAGAGATAGATAGATAGATATGTATAGAGTTAATACAGCAGAGAGGTGCAGTTCGCTATACAGGCGGACAAGAAGATAGAGAGAAACCTAGTTGGGTAGTTGGGTATACATCTGAACACGTAGATAGCTAGGTGAGATGGGTAGGTAGATAGATGCACAAACGTATAGGTACGTAGACAGATTGACATTTAGACGGATAGATGGACGGATAGATCGACAGATAGATAGGAGGACAGATTGACATAAGGACAGACAGACAGACTAAGACAGGGTGAGGCGTCTTAATAACGGTAATCCGACAGAGCAGATCAAAAGACGCATCTTCAATATCCAGACGTGCATACCTCTCCCTGGTTTTTCTCGTTTCCGCGGCCGTGGTATTCAATCTGCGCTGCCAGGGCCAGGCACGACGGCGACTTGACCAAAGTTCGTCCGACTGTAATTTTGAGTCGGAAATCCCAGCGAGATTTGGCCGTCAATAGGAGCCACGTGGCCACCCAGAGGAACGCGTGAACAATGGATCCCGTCACTGCAGAATGCAAAAGCCCCCAGATGAGTGTTTGAACAATGGCTTTAGACAGAAACAGAGGCTTTCAAATGATTAGAATACCGCAAATCAATAGGACCGGATGGGGATTAATCCTGTAGAGTTTACTCAAGTCGTGAAGGATTGGCGCTGCACAGGCTGCGACGGCCAACAAAGTTGCCAACGCTGCCAACTGTAATCAAGAGATGATTAATTAGCTTTACGATTCTTAATAAATCAATGTCATCATTTGCTATAACGTTAAAATTGATTCATCGTCTACTTAACTATGTGTCTATCTGTCCATCTACCTAACTGACTGGCTATTTGGCTGTTTATAAATATATCTATTCATCTGTCTCTTTATCTACCTATCTATCTATCTATTTATCCATTTATTTAGTTACCTACTTACCTAACTATCTTCCTACCTACCGACTTCCATATCAACAAACCTATCGATCCACCTACCGACTTACTTACCATGTCTATCTATCTACCTATCTATCTACGCATCCTTCTATCAATCTGTCTATCTATCTATTCATCTATCCATGTATATATCTACCTGTCTCTACCTATCTGTCTACCTATCCATCTGCCTATTTACTTCCAATGTCTATCTATCTATCTACCTCTCTATCTATGCATCTTTCAATCAGTCTATCTATCCATCTATCTCTCTATTTATCTAACTCCCTATCTATCTTTCTATCTGTCTGTCTATCTATCTATGCATCCTTCAATCTAATCTAGCAATCCGAGAGTGAGTATACATATAGCATCAACTATAACCGTGAAGTCACGTACACACAGAGGGTGAAAAGAGCAAAACAAATTTTTAAAAAAATTAAAACTTGAAAGAAATAACTAGAAACGGTACGTGAGGATAGAAGCGCCATAGGTAGGATCGAGCAGCGGGTAGCTCTTGCATGTAGCGGCGCCGTGATCGCATCAAAAACGACGACAGCTTGTTCAGCGAGTACATGGTGAACGGGCAGCACGCGAGGAACAGTGTCACGGACAGCAACAGCAGCAGCATGATCGTTATGGGAGGGTCCAGGAGGAGGGCGTCTCCCGATGTTCCAGAACTCATTCCAGACGTTCCATAAAGACCCACCAGCTGCACCCTAATACAGAAAAACAAGTCACTGCATTATTACCGAGTCACTTTACAATATCGATATCTCTAATATATCGATTCAGATACAGTGAATCGACATCCCCATTCAATACATATTTTTTTATTATTTAATGATTAATATTAATATATATGTTAATTTGATAAATTACTGTAACAGTAATGCTATAAGTATTAGATATTTAGCATAAATTCGACAAGCAATAAATAATAGATAATTACAATTTTGCTATTATAAGCTATTTTACCTAATAGCTAGTTAATTAAAAGATAATTGAATTACTGTGCCCCAAAGAAAAGCTAAGATTATAATAACGACGCAATAGATCAATACTGCGTACATAATACGGTTATCTGCTATACCGCAGTGACCCCGCTGGTAACATTATATGAGTTTCACTGTATATTCGAAAATTAGTCAATAACTCGAGAATCGATTACAACTTACCTATAGCGAATTTACTAACAGAATTAGGTGCTTTGATTTTAGTAATAATAAAAATAAACCACGTCCTTAAAAAAATTCTGTAACTATACAGTAATTCAATCATTTAATTAATTATAATTAAACAGATATTAAACTTTTATTAATTTATATTGAAAACTGAAATTTATACGCCCATTAGGTTTCCCCCATGGCCCTGCCTCTATTATACGAAATAACCGATACAAACACTGGCTATCACATGATGACAGGTTTCTAAAGAACCGATATGTAATGTTAATCGATATACCAACCACTGGTTCAAAGTGATCTTACTTGAAGAGTAGAGACGCTCCGGTGAAAGCAAGTAGCGCGTGGGCGGCGCTGATGAGCAGCTGCAGAGAAATGAGGAATGCTAAGCATTTGTTAGCTCCCCAGTAGACATCTGCGCTGCGAACGGCTAACGTGAGCAGGGCTAGACAATAACTCAAGAATTCCGGGCAGGGGAATGGTACATCTTTAATGAGGCTGGCGGCTGGCATCCATATCGACTCCAGGATGAAATCCAAATCCGTTCTCCAGACTCCATCTGTCATAAAACAAGTCACTTGTCTTTTGTAAACCACCCTTCCTTTTTACGACCAACAAGCGCATTGTCAACCAGAGAAATTTATTCGACTCGGACTTAAAATTAGCCTAAGGTCGAGACTTTTAAATGCCTAGCGTTTAGTCCGATATGGCAGCTGTCATAATGGAGTTTTTCTACGGCCATGAATTTTTTTGTATCTGTGAAACGCCGTGAAATTTTTTATCGGTTCATCTTTAAGGCGTGCTATTTTTTTCGAGGTGCGGAATCATTGATGGATGACTGGGTCCCCCAGTGTAAAATTAGCCCAGGTATTTTGTAGACTGTAAAATACAAACTATTAATTTGGCCTTCAGGAGAACGTGGTAGTACAACACTCATTATTTATTACAATATTTCATAATTCTAAATTTTGAAAAATTATGTCAGTAATTTATAACTGCATTAAATGTAATTTACCCTTATGCAATATGCCGTCCTTGATGAGTCGAGCGTCAAACACCAGTTTCGCCACGAGGCAGCAGAGAGCGGCGATGGCGTGCAGTAGCGGGTTTAACGGCGGGCAGTGTCTCCACGCGGCTCCGCAGGCCGATCCCGAGGTGGCCAGGGGATCCTGCGATCTGGTCCGGGGCCGCGGGACGTCCAGATCGAGTTCCAAGTCGAGACGACGGCCCAAACGAAAACCATCATTCGCAAGGTTGCCTGATAAACAAAGAGAATACAGATGTGAAAAGCATGCATGGTGACCTTTGGCCTGACATGCAATTTGTCACGCATCAATCAGTCCTACATCAAGTTTAATAGCATTAAGTTAATTAGAATTCAAATTATACAAGTAAGCTTACAATACTGACATAAATTCTAAACTGTAATTACCGCTGGAACCCTGGATATTAGTGACTGTTTTGAGGAAACGAATCCAAATAAACAATGTATGCAAATTTTAAATAGCAAGCATACTCCTGGCAATCTATTTTCAAACGGCGGTAATGCGCATTCCCGTCGAAAATTTCAAAGCCAGATTTAAATTCCCCTTGATAATTCAACGAAAATCCTTCTCGCCAACTAGTTTGTGAGCAAAGCCATAATTTCATTCCATTCTCGTCGCTCCTTTTTCGAACTTTTAATTGGAATTCATAGGAACTTGTATCTTCAGCGACAGCATGCGAGTATACTCCCGTCACGCTATTTTCAAATGCCGGTTAACTTTGCAACTTCAAAGCAGTTGCATAATAACCACGGAAACTTGAAGATATTTGAAATAGATGAAGTCTTACCCATTTTGAAAATGGCTGAGAGAGCAATCATCGGTACGAGTAGAGTAGCAAATCCTTGTAACGCGACAAAGAGATTCAATTCCCAGGTCGAGATGGACACTGAGGCTGAAGTCGAGTTCATATACTGGATGAATCGCCGGCTTCCTTGTACTCCAACGTAGACCTTAATTTTCCCGTGTTCAACGTTAAACGTAAGATCAATCGAAGTTAGATTGTAGCGAACTAAGTTACCTGCAGAATAACGACGATGAATCCATACCAGATAGACGGCAAACTGTTTAATTGCCAGCAGCAGCAGTTCGACTTTGTCTTTTTCTCCTGCTCGTTTGGCTTGTCCATGGTGGCGCCCAATTAACTAGACACAAAGTTAAATTAAGCCATTCATTAACGAGTTAGTCATGAATTAAAAGTACGCTTTCCGTGCGGGGTGCTAATTTGATGTACAAGTTTATTACCGGAACCACACACAAAGGTCAAAAGTTAACCATGTATACAAGTTGCACATACATCAAAAGTTAAGGCTAGTCGAGTTTAGCCATGGTACAATTGCTCCAAAGCAAACACAAGAGAGCTTTTCAAGACATCCTTTTGTACTACGCTAATGAGAAAGAAGGAATCGATTTCACGAGAACAATCAAAGTCGTTCCGTTGAGAAAACAATCATTTTGTTCCTGTACCAATTACAAACGATTCGTTGATTACTCGTTTCATTTTAACGATTCCTTAAGTATCGATTCCGTTTTCGCCAGACAGAACAAGTAGTTCCGCCTGGTAAAGCAGTACAACACGTGCTGTTCTCAACAGAATGTCGTCCATTGGGGAAAAGAATAAAAGAGAATTGCGCCATGTCTTAAAGTTGCCTCCATGGGACAGTTGTGGGACTGTTAAGTGGGCAGTTCATTTGGCCAGATGAGAACGACTATTTGTGGGTTAATCGATTCCTTTCATCGCGAAGTCGTAAGAAGACTGCAATGATTTTTCGAAGCAAGAAACGGGGATAGATTGCTAGTAACCGGTTACAACTAGTTACCGTTCAGTAACGGTTACTTCTACTCATAGTTATCGGTTATTCTGGCATCTTATATGGCGTCGTCCATTGAAGTTTTGGTGAAAGAATGTTAGGGTCCGTGTTCGGTTTTTCGCTTAGGCGAGAATATAGCCGTTCCATTGAAGGATGAATAATGAACGTCGTGCCCTGTCAACTTGGAAAATCGAAATGTGTTCGAGGAGCGAAGTTCTCACGGGGACGCGTTTCAAAAATAGACGGGGAGATGTGTGAATCATTGACAAGAGGGGCTCTGATTACTTTTAACGGTAAGTAACGGTTACTTTGTATCGATTCGTTTAAGTATCTATCTTTTAGAAAAATCCAATCTTGGAAATTACGATTTGTTCTCTACTATTTTAAAAAGAAACAACCGGTCTTTTCTACTGTCGAGAAAAAACTTTCTTTTTATTTGACGTTCTGACGCGAAAAGAACGATGGCACGTGTCGAGTGTTCGGAATGAAATCGAACGTCGGCATCGATGTGTCCGCGGGACGCCTTGATTCAGGGGTCGGTAAACTGCTACTGTTTTATGGTAACGGATGGAAACGGTTACTTTAAATTGTAATCGATTACTATATCATGCATGTCTTGTTGTATACGAATAACATTACGTTTTCCTTGATCTGTTTATTGCTCAGGCTATATTCCTGCAGATTCTGTATCGTATTTCGTACATCTTAATATAGAATGTGAAATATATCTATTTGAAGTAAGTGTACATGTAATTCTACCTAGGTGTGTGTTTCCTTGGTATGGCGTTCAGTTTACACTTTCATACGTTTTCCTGCAGTTCTCATTCGCGGTCCATCAATAACGCGGACTAATTGCGTAGTAGCGAACCCCTTGGTGGAAATTAGCGCCAAATTGGTTTCGCCCTTTGATTTCATGAAGCGTGGCGCCCCTACTCATCAAAAGTGGCCATGCTACGGGTTGGCTACAGTGCGTAACAGTCTGTCGTGTTTTTTGCTTCCCCAGCTTGATTTTTAAAAGTTACGAACCCCTTCCATGGCGAGGAGTGACAAACTGAGACCGCCTGCGACTCTTACACTCGAAATATACGACAGACGAATGTCACAAAGTAACCTTCTCTCTTTTCAGCAGAAACAAGAATTTCCAGCGTGTGATTTACGTACACTGTAGCTGGTTTCCATTTAAGCGTCAACAACCCTCCTCGCTCCTCTTCTCGCAACTTTTTTCATGCACTTTCTTCGCTTTTCCCGCCCGTTCAATAAGAAGTACACTGTGCGTCAATCTACTTTCAACGTGCGGTGCGGTACAAGTATACTCCTGGCAAGCTAATTTCAACCGTCGGATACTTGAATCGAAACTTGGGGATGCATATCGTTTTCGCTTCTATTCATCAACTTTACTCAGCTGAATTAAACTTGACAATGTATGAAATCCAACCGCTGGATTTTATCATGAAGTAGACGTTGCAAGTAAGTTCGATCGCTAAAAGTGCTCCGGTGTATACGACGTTGCTAACTGCGCCTCACAGAAACGTATACGTGCAGCACTGTTCATATAGCGAATGCAATTTCAGCTAATTCTAACTCGTAACTATATCGACTAATGTAATGTTTTTCGGAGGATTATAAAGAGGAAAAAAACACCTATACCCCTAGCACTCTACTTTCAAGCGCCAGGTTCAATGATCAATCGCTTGCAGTGTTTCACTGCGACATTTACGACGCACTAAACGCATTTCTGGGGCTGACTCTTAAAAAGTAAGGTTCGCTTAAAAACGCTCGCCAAACTAAAACAACATGGCAGGGGAATTCAGGTTTCGTATTAAGCAGAAACCAAGACGTGGTTTCACTTATATGAAGAAAATGGTGGGGTGGGTTTTTGAGAAACTGTACACCGTACTCGCAAGTTTGCTGCCCCCTCAAGGCTTTTGTTTGATCAATGGATCCCTCTTGAGGCTACAAGACTATGTATTCAAGTAGAGCTTTTAGGTAAAAACTCTTTGAGAGAGAGGAAATGGATTTCACGCTAGTTGAAACGGAAACTGTTTTTCGCGCATTTTCGCACATGCTGTGACGTGTTTATGACGGTGAGGCAAAAGAGGGGCTGCAAAACTCGGCCCCGACGCCGTGCAGTCTGGCGGTGAAGAATTTCCTCAGCCCTTTCTTGTTTCCCCTGCTTCCTCCAACCCCGGCTTACTGTTGCAGCGTCCAAACGGTTTCCATGGTAACCAATGTCTCCCTAATCCCGAAGTCATCCATATATAATAGGCTGGGCTTGTTTTGGTAACCTGGTTATGCACTTGAAATCAATTCCTCTTAGTGTCTCAGACTATCTACTCAGCCGCTGCAGTATCAGTTTCGCTTAGAAGCCGGGGGTAGAGGCTTTTACAAAGCCCATTAAACAAATGAAACTCTAATGGAGCGATGAAAATGTAGACCGGTTTTAATTGGACTCGCTTTTACTTTTCGTCGAGACCCTTGAAAGCTGTAAACAAGCCATTAGTCTAGACAGCAGCTGAAATAACTCTTCTACTCTTTAAAACTGTTACTTCTAAATATATTTATGTGTTTTTGGGGGGAGCCCAGAGAACAAATGACGACGCGGCTTGGCCCAGAGATTCATCATCCAGCCGTAACGAAGGCAGCAGGGAAAAAAATGTGCTGAGGGTTACAAATTGTATACGCGTGTATATTTCTTGCAACCATTAGAAACTATTATCGATCGATCGTTCATCATATTTTTTTGCGTTTCGCAAGTCCCTTGTGCAACTCTTAGTGAATCGATTTCCCTTCTTTCTCTGTGGTCTTCTCTTGTTTATTTTTTTCTTCTCGGAGGGCGAAGAAAAGACGCGTAAAAGGACGTACTGGTCTTTTGGTGAATAAAAGAAAAAGCGGAAAAAGAAAGACAAGCAGGCACCCAGGGAAAAATCGAACAAGAAATCCCTATGATGACGAAGGGGTGACTCATCTCTCAGCATCCCCCATGAGGGGATTGCAACTCGGTGATCTCAAGTACAGATATTAGACGCGTATACCCAAACCAACCCCCCTATGCACGCCCGGCCGATCCGTTCTCAAACCCTCCACCCCCAACAGGAAAATACATGTTAAGCCTCACGGGTCTCCACGCTAAGTGAATCTTTCAAAGTTACGCCATCCCTGTAGTAAGCATCTCCCCACCCTGCCGTCTTCCATCTTTGTTTCTTTCGTTTGTACCCCCGGTGCCCCAGACGAAAGTAATCAATAGTTAAGTACTCCTTCGTACTACGGCCATGTGCCCCCCGAGTCTATATGGTTCAATGTAAGTAAATGATTCACGTGACCTGCAGTAGTATTCCGGTCGGAAAACTAGCAGTGCCGCTCAGCATGCTACACACTGGGTGCTTACACATCGAGATAATGCTTCAGTGATCAGCTTCATTGTATGGTATATAACTACCGGTTAGACCAGTTCAGCCTTGTGTACAAATGTTAACCGGTTTCTCTTTAAAGTAAACAGGGGGATCCTGGTTCGGGGTTTACTCATAGGATAACACTTTTAGATCTGACAGTTGGAGAGACGGATGGATGTACCAAGTTTAGTGAGCCTAAGTAAACTAGAGCTATTCCCTTGAAAGATACGCAACATGGAAAACGACTTACCTTTCAGGCTTTTACCGAAATATAATCTTTCCAGTGGTAGATGTTTTTGCTCAAAGTTGCTTCGAACAGAAATAACTTTCGTTCCTTTACAATCCCAGTGGAAAAGTCTGAACGCAAAAGTGAATAATGGAAACACAAAAACTAGACGGAGAATGTATGGGACACGCGTCAGGGTACGTCTGCTCTTTATCCTCCCCCGTATCAGACTGAACAGACACTGAAGCAGCCAAGCGTTCGACCTTCCTCGGCTATGTGTATAACCCTGCCCACTTCTCCCATAAAAGCCTCGCATGGGGAGAAATGGCTGCTCCGCACAACGGGCCTCCCCAAGGTGGCACATCGTAGGACAAAAAACCTCAGGTTAAAATGGGATTGTCCTCCTAGCCCCCACCTCCCCTCATGTTAACTTGCACAATTCACTTTGACTGAAGTGTCAGTGCTGATGTGTGCAATTCACCAAAAGCCCCTGCTCCTGAGATTGTCATGCGTGATTATAAGTTTCGCACAGACATCCATTAGCCTGTACACAGTAGAGCGGTATTTTAACTTTTATTCAGTGCGGTTTGCAAGTCATTCCAACCTTTCAACCCTTCAGCCCGGCGATAGTCTTTTGTTTTACCGTGCGACGCGGGAACTGCGTTTTAAAACTGATAAGCCGAGAGTGGCTGGATGACGGTGCGCCAAAAAAGGCTTTGATTGAGATGTTAAGGGGGGAAACAAAAGGGTTCCTCTAGGTGAAAAAAACATTGATGGATGGCTCGACAAGTTTTTTCGCTATGCGCACTACAGTTTAGAGCAAAAAACAAAGGCTTCCAAATGACGGGAGTAATACTAACAACTTAAACTTTAGGCAAACTTTAGGATTTTATTTCGGCAAAAGTATCACACCGATTCTAACGAAACTTTACAGCTGTATTAAGTACTACTAAGGCTACTTCCGGTAATTTTTGGGGTACTCTATCTTTGAAAGTCTTGGAGTAATCGGCAATCAACTTTTCTACAGCAAGGACCCTATTCTCTACTACGTAGACTATGCACAAGACCTATAGCAGACGACGACAAGGACATGCATAAGCAGGACCCAGATTTCCCGCACAGGATTATGCTAAGCAGACGAACAACCGAAAAGGGGGTATACAGCGACGACAGGCTGGCTTTTTAGGCCCTATTTACTCAGCTTTTGTATATTTTTATATTCTTTATTTTCCGCCGTGTATATGGGTGGTTTTTAAAAACGATACAGTGAGGCCCATGTACTCCCCCATGCATGCTGCATAGAAATGCGAGACGAAAGTTTCAAAGAGGGTCATATAATTTTTTTTCGACTCTCTCCCCTTCTTAGCTCCGAGTGTTTACTGTAACAGTAAGCGCGGTCTGATCGTCTTTCTAGGGTTATATTAAAAGATCAAATGGCCGTGTACTGTACAGTCAAGAGCAACTGAAAAAAAGGGTTCGTACCGGGGATAAGTTGATTGATTATTGCACCCAAGTTTGCAAAGATATATCAGCCAAAAAAATATCGAGTATAGGCCTAGTAGTACTTTACGCACTAGTAAAGTTTCGTTTAAATCGGGCTATTAGTTTTGCCAAAATAAAATTCTATCCAGAATCCATTTTTTTTGCTGTTGACTGTACAAACAAGCCTTTATGTTTCCGGCTGAGTTAGTCGGTAAAGTTTTTACGTATCTAGATAAATATTCTGCATTCGTTATGCTATATTTGGACTACAACTGCCCGAAACTTCAGGGCGGACGGGTGTAGAGGAAAATGCCTGGTATTTCCGGACTGTCATCAGTAGAGACTTCTTTTTATCAATCTTCCGTTTTTTGGTGCCTTTTCTTGATCACACAAGCGAATGTACACACACACTCGGTCGGGACAGTATGATGTGCACTTGGTTAAATATTTAACGGCACTGAAATTGGCGCGTGTCCAAAAATACACATCGCCGTGGGTGTTTCGCAGTCTTAAAATATCAAACAAAAGCCTTTTCTGGCCGAGCTGTTCTACAACCCTAACAAACCGAGAGGGACAAAATATTAATGCTCTTTAGATTGTCGTCCGTGTTTGAGAGTCGGAAAAGGTTTTTAAGATGAAAATTATGGGAAGAGAGTTGATGGGGAACCATCTGCTACTTGCTGCTGCTGCTGCTGCTTGCGCCAACCACCTGGCGGTCACGTGACACAGGGACGGCTTGCTAATGTTCAAACCCCAACCTGTCCCAGCGCACCCCCCATGGGAATTTGACTTTGAATATGCTAGAATTAATGAACTAGTTGCATAAATAGACCAGCTACCAGCCTAGAATTTAATTACAAAACAGGTACCGTACAATACAACACTAAAACGTTGGTTATAAAGTTGACAACTCGCATTATAACCAGCCATTGATCTTATTCAAAAGATAGAGCAGGAACTGAAGAATAACTAGATGAGCCACTTAATTTTCCCTATGCCTTGCAATTCTAGTTTGATAGTGTACTACTAATATAAAATTACTATTACTATTTATACTGTATAATGTTATGTAGTTTAATATTACGTATTGTGTTATATGTTTTATATTAATTAGTTAATCTAGATCAGTGCCCAGATTTTTTTTTAATGTGCTGGGACGGGTTGGGGTTTGAACGTTATGCCGCCGGCTTGACCTACGCCCCAAACAGAGTCGACACGAGTTTGACTTGTCGGATTCTCTTACCTGATTGCTTTTCGTCGAGGACGAAAGAGAAGTCAAGCGTGTGGGTAGAGCCAGTTCAAACGCAGCTGCAGCTGCTCTCTTTTAGCATTTACTTAATTTTTTTTCAAACAACCTCCTTTCCCCACTGAACAGTGGACATGAAACAAGATACTCAACCTACAATGTGTTCAACTTGTGCTCATTGTTTGCTCTTGAAACGCTCAACATTGCCTAACTTCTCTCGATGATGCCAACAAAGAAGGGGCGCAGCTGCATGATTCAGTAGCGCTAAGTAGCATGTTAAGTAGATGAGTAACATACGCCCACGTTGAAACCCTTGTACAAAGTAAATTCTATGCCTACCATCTGAGGTTTTGTATACATGATTCAGTAGCACTAAGTAGCATGCTAAGTAGATGACTATCCCCTGTTTAGGTATCGGATTACCCGCTGGGTGTTACTCGAGATGCACTGGAAGGTTTGTCCAGACATTCTCCAGTTTTGTTCCAGAACTGAATGCAGCGCTTTTTCTGTAATTTGAAAACCTGTAAGACGCGTGACTGAATCGCAAATGCGGTTTAAGTATTCAGTATAGGATTTCGTACCGTAAATCTACAATGTTGAAGGCATCTTAACGGCCAATGAAATACCCGAAGTGTTATGCAGTTTAATTGGAAACGCCTAATAGTTTCAGTTAGCTGAATCAGCGTATTACTACTGCTTAAACCTAGCATTGAATTTATGCACCTTCATATAGCATTGTATTCCTATAACGGTCTATGAAATATGTTTCAAGTGTTAAACAGTTCAGTTTCAGTCAACTGAATCAGCGTATTACTACTGCTTAAACCTATGACTGAATGTATGTACCTTCATATGGCGCATTGTATACCTAACGGCCAATGAGATATGTTCAAATACAGATCAGCCGTAATAAACGCCTAATAGCTTCAGTTAGCTGAATCAGCGTATTACTACTGCTTAAAACCAGCACTGAAATCATGAACCGCAGTACAGCATTGTATACTTTATAACGGTCAATGAAACATGTTTCAAATGCAGTTTAGCCGGTAAATCTTGAGTAATCAAATCAACGTATTACTACTACTGAAAAATAGAAATTAAGTCCATAACTACACCTTAATGCAGCAACAAAACCCTCCGTATAATCTTTCTGGCCTGGGTTCAAGCGGAAATAATGGTTTGTGGGAAAATCACTCTTATAGTTCGGTTTACCACTCTAACCGCATTATACTGTTGAAATGCATGTTGTTGAATACTGACAAAGCAAAAGCAAGACGTTTCTATTGTTGCAAACTTGAAAACACTTGAAGATGTTTACACAAAACTGAAACTGTAACACGCACAATAAGTGCGTTTCATCACTGATCAGCACTTCAAAGCTACTGAATCTACTGTACTGAATTTGATGTTTAGATAAATATAGACTTAACATTTGATCCTAGATTGAGTTGATTCGCCTATTGGTAACAGAAGAACTCAAGTTTAACGAGGCTTATAAATTATCCTGCTTGTATATAGTTTCAACCAAAGCACTGTTGTTGTTTTTTAAGTCCTCGTCTGAAAATAATTGATCATTCCACGAGACTGAGTGTATCCGAGTGATACGACGGCTTTGCTTGATAAACTCGCCTCATCAGAGTTGGTAATGCCATATTCTCACGCGGAAACCACAACAGCGACCAGTTTATTTTTTGAATTTAAAAATGCAACGTTGCCAAATTGCTGCTTTAATTTTATGCGCTTCACATTCTCTCTCTCTCTTTCTGTGTGCTCGGAAATCATCTACTTCGTGAAATGCAACAAAAAAAGTGTATAATAATCAAGTTACGCCGGATGTGGTGTGATACTATAGAACGGGACAGGACCGGGGGGGTTGATAACTTTAATAAAAGCGGGGGGTCTTTAACTAATATAAAACATGATAATTCCTGCATATCTACATACAAAGTAACCTTACTGGAGTCTTCTCGTTTAGAATATCATAATATTAGATAATAATATAGTCTAATACATTAATTAGAATATTTTAAAAGTTATATTAGTAATTCATTGCCTTTTTATACTTATAAATGTATTTACAATTCAAATGTAATTGAAATCTCGAATTCAGTATTCGATTTAAAGACTGATTAAAGTTATAATATAAGACTCAGTTAAATCGTTCGGATAATGGATGCTAATTGAATCAACCATCCGCATAGTTATAGGATTGATATTTCTCGCAGTGGCTGCAGTATGTCATTTGTTTTATGAAAAAAATATTATACGGCCAAGAAAACCGCAACGTCGTAAATTTAATACTTGACTGTGCAGAATACAGATGAGGGTTATTTCGAAAATGCCGTCGTTTATTTATTGTCGGGCAATTTCCGACGTTTTCGCTTTTTTTCCCTTGCGTCCGGCACGTATAGTGCGACATCCCGACCGGCCTTAGAACCCCACTGTTATCTATCTACCTATCTATCCATCTATCCACCTATCCATCTGTCCATCTATCTACCTATCTATCCATCAATCCTTTATCTAGCTAGCTATCTATCCACCTATTTATCTAACTATCTATCTATCTATGTCAATCCATCAATTTGTCCATCTATCCATCTATCCATCTATCCATCTATCCATCTATCCATCTTTCCAACTATCCATCTATCCATCTATCCATCTATCCATCTATCCATCTTTCCAACTATCCATCTATCCATCTTTTCAACTATCCATCTATCCATCTATCCATCTATCCATCTATCCATTTATTCATCTATCCATCTATCCATCTATCTATCTATCTATCTACTTATCTATCTATCTATCTATTT
This sequence comes from Leptestheria dahalacensis, assembly GCA_022114935.1. Taxonomy (NCBI): domain Eukaryota; kingdom Metazoa; phylum Arthropoda; class Branchiopoda; order Diplostraca; family Leptestheriidae; genus Leptestheria; species Leptestheria dahalacensis. The sequence goes on along the minus strand of JAIQCU010000400.1, from coordinate 17,513 downwards.
AAATGTACCTATCTGTGTACCTGCACCAGTTGGGTTCTGGGGCCGGTTGGGATCTGATAATATACGTCCGGTCCATACAATAGAAGCCGATATCATAAAACAAAGCATAAAAAAAGGAGGATTTCAACTAAAAAGGTGCAAACATGAACATCCGGTTGGAGAGAGCGGAAAACCCTCCTGTTTCGGATTTTCGACAGTTGTGAAAAATGAAGACGAGGAATAGGTATTTAAATGCACAAGACGGCGCGCTACGCTTTCTGCGCTTTAACAGCCGTTCATAAATATACCTTTTGTCGTCTATAATTTAAAATAACTATAAATATAGCCGTTAAATGAACACGTGACGGCCGCCGCGTGTTTTACCAACTCGGCACATTTGTTGGTCTGAAAATGGAATGAACCCGTTTACACAAACTGAAAAGCTGCCCGCCCAACTTCCTTCGGGCAGTTATCCGTTAGATTGCTTAAGCTGAATTATTAGGACTGAATGGCGGCTACGAATTATCATAGTAAATAACGATAATGTAACTACATAGTTATAAATAATTCATCCGTTTACTCAAGTGTGTAATTTCACGTGTGTTTAAATTGTATCATTATATTTTATGAGCTATAAAAATGTATTACTCTGTCTATCTATTTATCAGTCTGACTGCTGTCTATCTGCTTATCTATTTATCTATCTGTCTGTCTATCTATCTAAGTATCTATCTATCTATCTATCTATCCATCTATCTATCTATCTATCTATCTATCTATCTATCTATTGCATCTAACTATTTATCTATCTTTCTGTTTACATATGTCTATCTACTACCTACCTATTTGTCTGTCTGTCTGTCTAACTATCTATGTATGTATATGTATGTATGTATGTATGTATGTATCTATCTATCTATCTATCTATCTATCTATCTATCTATCTATCTATCTATCTATCTATCTATCTATCCATCCATCAGTGTGTCTGTCTGTCAATCTATCTATCCTTTGATGGCGACTTCTAATTATATCCAATAATGCTAGTACTATAGAGCTATACCACAAACACACCCACCCGACGCTATTTGGGTAGCTTATAGCTTCAGGCTATTATTCATCCGTATACTCAAGCGCATAATTCCACATCTGTTTAAACTATATAACCAAATTTTATATTTTACTTTTCATATTTATGTTATTTATACGGCGAACCATAAAAGTTTATCGCTATACGCTTGCTTATAGTTATACGGCGTGTTAATATAGGTCCCACGTGGTTAGCTCTTATTAGCCGCTGCCGGCTGCACTTCAAGCCTCGTGTTCATTATACCACTGCACTATGAAAGAAACCTCACAGATTAAACAAAATAATAAAAAGGAAACTATTTTTTTTAAAGGAATATAAAAGAAGACGGAAGGCGTGTAACGTCTAGAGCAATCAAAACGGGTTCTTGCTGGGGTCAGGTTGGATCACTCATGGTACCCAAAGTTTCAGAGATAAAAAAGCCAAAAAATTACTGAATGTAAAACTGATAGTACTTTATACACTGATCAAGTTTGATTCAAATCGGATTGTTAGTTTTCCCAAAATAAAATCCTAAAGTTTGCAAATTATAATAGTTCCCGCCATTCAGAACCCTTCCCTTTTTTTGCTCTAGACTGTATACGTGTATATGGCTTGTTGGTTTTGTAATTGCAGCGTGCGAGGAGGAGAGGAAGCCAAGGTCGTAATTCGTAAGTCAATTATGCGGGCTGCGCGTCTTAAATTAAGCTCACTTCAGTCTCTCAAAGGCCCTGCTCTAAATTTCTGCCTTTTATTAGACGATGAACCTGTCAGTCTCCTCCCGTTTGCAGCCGACATTATAAGCCTCTCCCCGCCAGAAACCGTAGAGACGAGGAAAGAATGGCCACTTCATTATCGAGACAAATCAAGCGTGTCACGCCGACCTTTTCCAATATTTATTTCCCACAGTCTGTTCTCCATTCACCCTGCGCTCCTGTTCAGACTGGAATAGATCGATACTTGGGGGTCTGGTATCGATACTTTAGAAAACAGTCAGTTCTATCGTTTAGTTTGATTGGTTGTATAAGAACCATAGAATCGATTGCTTTCTAAATCGATAGATAACCATGAATATAAAGTAGCTAAAGTATAGTCATTGTTTGGAATGGAATCGATACTTAAGGTTTATTATCGATACTTTAGAAAACAATCAGTTTTATCCAGTTTGATTAGTTGTATAAGAACTATAGAATCGATTATTTTCTAAATCGATAGATTAGTGGAGAAGCTTTCGTTGACCATGAATATAAAGTAGCCAAAGTATAGTCATTGTTTGCAATAGAATCGATACTTAAGGTCTAGTATCGATACTTTAGAAAACAGACAGTTTTATCGTCCAGTTAGATTGGCTGTATAAGAAGTATAAAATCGATTACTGTCTAAATCGATAGATTAGTGGAAAAGCGTTTGTTGACCATGGATATAAAGTAGCCAAAGTACAGTCATTGTTTGGAATGGAATCGATATTTAAGGTCTATTATCGATACTTAAAAGACAAGATTAATAGATTATAATTACTATACAACGTTGGATACTAACAAGATTACTTAACGTTACGGGTGATTTAAATTAACACAAATTCAGTTCCTTACATATCAATACTACTAATTCATTAGCTGCACTGAAAGAGAGTACAGTGACTTTACCCGATGACGTAATATATGGGGCAACAGAACGGAAAAGGCTACTGAAAATTGAATGGACCGTCGAGTATAATTCCCCGTTTTTTTTTATCGCCGGCAATTCGCCTTAATTTTATGTGTCCGAAATAAAACGTGCGCGCGAGAAAAGTGCGGCCATATTGGATTTTCGTGGATAGCCCTCTCGCATATCCCTTACGAAAATTTAGCCGACCAGAAAATTTTTCTAGCCAGTTCCCAACTGACATAAAGCTGACTTGCCTGAATCGACTGACGGCTCAGTGACGGCAGCCTAGCTAAACTTCAGACAGTGTTTAGTCANTTCCCATGTTTTTAATACCTGTCGTGTCTGTGCCGGTATTTTTTTTTATCGGTCGTTTCTATTTTTCGCTCGTCTAAAGTTCTGTAGATTATAAGGCCCACAGAGGTTTCTGTAAAATGCCTCAACACACTTCCAGTCTTCCCTATAAGTGCGCGAAAATCAAACAAAAACAGGTGTGAACATTCTCTCACAAAAACCGTGAATTTAACTGAACCTGCGTAACTTTAAGAGGATTAGCATTTACGGTTGAACAAACATCCTCGGAACGTGTATGAAACCACCTTTATCAATTAAGTTTAATAACATAGAATAAACTTGAAATTCAACAAGATAACTTCATATTATTAAATAGGTTAGTGAAAACCCTATAACTCGATGTAGCAGCGTCTTAAGAGGCCAACCAATGATGAGGATCAAAGTGTGTTTTCAACGACGGCCGCTAGGTGGCGCTGTCCTGACATATCGCCTATCTGAGCGTCGAACCAACTTTCCATTAATCAAATTTAGTATCAAAAGAGTTTTATCTTTGGCGACCCTATCCCGGCAGATGGCCTATTGAACTATGGAATGAAAACCTAATTCGTGGACCCCTTTCTGGTCCTTTTGTTATATATATATTGCCCTTTAAACGCGTGTAGGTCCTTAATGTTATCTCTGCTCTTGCGCCCGCGGGTTAATTTACTCGCGTGCCACGTGGCTGACGAAAAAGCCTGATGGTCAGCGTGTTGTAACAGCGCCCGCATGTGTGTGGCGTCCAAGTATTTGTCCTTTTTTTGATCGCGTCTTTTTTATATTTTACTGTAATTTTCAACAGGATTATAAAAAGAGACGAAGGAAAAACACAATAAGGGAACCCAGGTAGAAAGTGGAGGTAAACTGCTCGTGGTACACACCTGTCATTGGGATATTAAGGGCCCCCTCTTTTTTTTTCATTTTACCCCGTTCTTCTTTTGCTTTTGTGTGCGCGCGCTTGAGGACGTGCTGAAGACCTTGGCCAGGAAGGTCTCGCGGTTCACCACCTGCCACTTTGGACTTCCTTCGAGGGTCAAACTTGTAAAAATGGGGGGGGGGGTGGGCAACTTGAGCAAATAGGCAGTATAATCTATGCAAATAATCGCAAATGGGAACCATTAACTATTATACCTGATATAAGGGCACTTCATTAACTTAACATGATGTTATACCGATGCGATATGCATAGGTCGTTTGAAGCGTAATCGATTGATTTATTCTAAGAAGCTATTCATTATAATTGATGAAAGAATCATATGTCTAACTCGAGGAATCATGGTGACAATCCCGTGCAACAGTGATCTACAACCAAGAAAACAATCGAGTCAAAGGTTAATTATTTATGTGCATCGGAAATTGAAATGTATATTACGCAATTGAAAACCAAGTACGAGTCCTTGCAATTCATCGTAAAAGCCATAAAACAACTCAAGCCCGCTTTCTTTATGACTTGACCCCTACGGGGTTGCAAACCGGACGATGCGGTGTGCAGCTGCAGCTGCTCCTCCATACCGCCGCTGGTGTCGTTCACTTTTGAGGAAACTTCAGCGAGGTTTTTAAGGCTTATATTGGGCCGCCGAGATTTCCCTTTCAGATACACAGAAAGGCAAAACCTTCTTTCCTATTGTTCCCTGATTGAATAGGCCTGCCTAAAATATTAGGACTGCCACAGTTATTCAAAAATTCCCTATCAAGGAAGTTCTCACCGCGGGAAGGCCTTCTCTTTCTCTCTTTTGCAAGCTGGGAAAGTGACCCCATGTATATTGCGCAAAAGAACCCGGACACTAGAAAAAAAAACCCTAAAATTTCACAATCAAATGACAGAGAACCGGATAGAATGGAAATGATCAAATGGTTGCTTCATAAACTTCCCCGCGTCAAAGGACATGTATACTTCACAACGCTTGGGTTTCAGCGGGTTTCAGTTTAGCAGCAACCTTGGCGTCAGTTCCTACGGCATGGCTCCTCCTCGTACAGCATGAAACTATCAAGATACTTAGACTAAAAGCAAAATCAATAAGCATTTTACTCTAGTTAAGAGATAAGAAGGCTAACGAGAAAGTTAGTCCTGACTAATTAATCGCACACGAAGTTAATTGGTAAAGATAAGAGTCGTCCCACCCCTCGTCTTGAAGATACCACAAACCGCTAGGGGTTGAAACTGTAACCCTACACTTTCGAGTCGACTATAAGCAAAACCAGAGGCTCGAAAGGGGGGAAGGAGACACGAGGGTAGATAGAAACCCAAGAAGTAAACATGTTTAGCGAAAAACAGGTAGAAAGCCTCTGCGTTTGTTATTACGACTGAAACAAATTGGTTCTGGCAAAGATTGCAAAAATGTTTACAGCAGAACTGTTGATGGGTTTACTGCAAACTTCCACTTCCACACCGGCGGATCTGTATATTTTTTCCCTCCTGAACATCCAAGGCTTTCATTCCGGGTTTTGTTTTGCTCTCTCGAGGTGTGTGTGTGAGAGATTGCTAATGTATCCTGTACTTTTGCTTCTGTACATGTAATACTCTCTTGGGAGGAAAAGAGATCCTTAGTAATGCATTTACATTGCAACCTAGACAAACATTCCATGCAATTGAGTACAAAGAGATGGTTCTAACTTTTAACTTTGATGTAACTAATCAAGTCAAAGTCTGGCTGCCGTAAGACTACAGAAAGTAGTGTCGTTCGACATCAAACATGTAGTTACTGGATCATTGATGACATTATAGGGACCACCCAGTTCTGTTCATCCCACTGAGACAGCACTTTGACGCAAGTACACTGTAATACAACTCTAATCATGGAACACGTGTGTCTGAAACCGTGACGACTAACACGCAGTGCCGTGCCTGCCCTCTTGCGGGCCGGTGGCAAAAGTTGAACTGGGGGCCTTTTTTTCCTGCAATGAAAAATTAAATGGACTTGCATTTCAGGCAAAGCCCGGTATTTCTAATGTCAATAAGCAGTTACTTCAACATCAACACAAGCATGTATTGTCAGAAATCGCGATCAGGTAGAAGTAGAATCAAATACAAACAGAAATAATAATACACATATACGAATACATTTTAAAATATTGTATTTACAGTGGAACAATGCGGGCTTTCCTAGAGGCAAAGTCGTCTATTAGGGATTCGAAATTAAGTGATCTTGCCGTCTCATTTTCAATCGATATGATGGCCAGGTCATTTAGACGTTCCTGGCCCGTTGTTGATCTTAAATATGATTTGATAAGTTGTAACTTGCTGAAGGATCGTTCACTCTCAGCGACAGTCACAGGGAAAGAACAAAAAATCCGCAAAGCAACTTCAAGGTTCGGGTAGCATTCCAAATGCCTTTCTTATGAATCAAATCGAGTAGTGTTATGGGTCTCTTTTTCCCAAATTCTTCTTTCTTAAACAGTCGCTTTACAAGACCAGAGAAAAGGTTTATTTCGCTAATCAGTTCGCTTGCCTCCATATCACTTGGATACTCTGGCGATCAGTAATTTGTAAACTGAAAAGCAGTGTGCGAAACTATTGCGTAAAATAAAACGTAACTAACACTTACCCCACCCACGATCCTTGTTGAAATAATAATGGCTTATTACCTGAGACTAGTGAATCGTTCGAAGATCCCATATGAGTGCTGCTGATTTCACATACAGGAACGTTTTCATCATTAACCCCAGTAAAACTGGCATCAGAGGCTGCGTTTCAACACTGCGTATTGACAGTTTCACGGTCACTTTCATTTCCTGCACGTTAAGCAAGCGAATTTGCCATAACACCGACTTCTTCCAAACGCCTTTTACGGGCCTTACTTTTCTCCCAACCACTTTTATGTTTGTAACTATTCATCTTCTTTGACTTCGTATCGTCGGTAGAGCGATGTAAATTTATTGTTTCAAGACAGAAATACTGCTATCAACTGACTGTGGTCTCTTTCACTACTTGGTGACTTAACCTCTTATGCTATATTCGAATGCATCAGGTATTAACTTGGCTTTTGGGAATAATACAGGCCAAATTCAAGAAATTGGCCAGGGCGGAACTAAGTAGTTATTCTTCGAATTGCGATACCTTCCTGGGAGCTAGAGTTATATATTACAAAGTTAGGTCAGGCCGGGCCTATCGAGACTCCGGGCCTGTGGCGACTCGCCACTACGGCCCATAGGGAGTACCGGCCCTGCTAACACGCATACTGTCATTAAGATTGCGATCTTGTGTCAACTTGTGCGTTGTGCTCGCAGGTGACGGCTTTGGACTTGTATAATGCCCCGGCCTTTTTCCCCTTTCATTATGGCGACATTCGAGCCAGGCGATTTTATCATATGTGAATGACGGGGGTGTGTAACATTTGTGTACAATTGTTCACGGGTCGCGGCAGGGGTTGTTTTCGCACAAGTGCTGTGAAGGACCTGCGATTAAACGCTTTATGCTATCCGTCCCTTTTTACCCTTTCTGGCAGTTTTCTTGCGAGTGTCGTGTTGCTGTAAACTTGCAACCCATTTTGGAAATTCTTTCAGGGACACGGTTAAAGTGGAACTAAGTGGAACCAATGTGGAGCAAAACAAGGAAACACTTATTCTGCAAAGGTGGCATATATTGATGAATACACATCGCCATCTAGCGAGGTTAAAAGGAAGCCAATACAGAGGATAGTTCGTTCAATACATTGCTTTTGTATTCCCGAATATCAATGACAAGATCTACAAGAAATGTAACAAGAAAAACACAGTAATGAAATCCGCGCCGTTAAGTTAAAGGGTGCTCTACAGAGACGTTTGCAAAGTCTAATCAAGCGTTACAGTATTGACAACGGTCGAGGCAAAAAGCAACGCTCATGAATTACAATGTCGACGTCCTAAACATGGAAACCCGAAGCTTTTCTTGCGCACCATTGCCAATTACGTTCAAATGTGAAAACAGTTTCTGCCCAGCAGAGAACGGGAGCATACCCAACACGAATCAATAATATAACGAGGGTACGAGGTTCTCATTATTTATACATACAAAAGACAATACGAAAACGCAGTGAAATAGTGTTAGACTTCAGTTATTTATTACTAGATTCTTTGGAATGAAATCGAGAACCGACGACCTTCTTGTGAAGTGGAATCTCAGCAACCGCGTTATACTGGAATCGAGATTCCTGTTGATCTGGTATAGATAATGGCGGAGGACTCCTAATCATATGTTCGTGAATCTCCAACAAGCTAAGGGCTTCGTGTACTTTCATCAGTCCTTCGTTATTATCCTATGCGTGTTAAACGAGATGAGTAAGGTCATTAGACGGTAATGAAGCAGCAGGTGTAATCGGTATACCTTGGTAATTAGCGACGCAGCATCTGCATCGTCTTGCATTTCTCCGTCGTCGTTGCTAGCTTCTCTGCTAGCTAGACACTGATATAAATCATTAATTTTTAACTTGATGTAGGGATTCTTAGAAGTTAGGTAACTAATGTATTACCTGCAAGTAAGGGTTGTCTTGTCTGGATAGCCTCAAAGCTTCCATATCACGACTTAGATCTCTGCTTTTCCTCGTATTAGTGCTACCCGTTGTAGTTGAGTGAGTTGCAGTTTGTACGCTAACGTTACCAGTAGATGAGAATCTTGAAGAATTCGGTTGTTTGGCAAGTGCTGGATTGCTCTGAGCCATAATTTCATCTTCAGCAACTGAGAATTTTCACTAAACTTGATTGAAAACAGCCATCGTACGCCTACAGATTACAGTTGCAAGCAGTGTCAGTTATACGATTGCCTGGCACGTCCATGCTGGTACTGTGCAACCAAGTTATTGATCATCTCTGCAGATGCGGCAATATACAGGTCCAGCGTTGCCAGCACACGCTCAGTATATTCACCGTCTTTTTGTAAAACAAGCTTTATTTACATGTCCTTTCCAGCGTCTTATTAAAAATTGCCAGTCAGATTTGCTCGCTTCAATCGCACACACACTTCCACTATTTAACTCTTTATAAAAAAAACGAACAATTGTTAACAAGTGTATTCAAATTAATTGCTCGCAAATGAGAAGACATTACAAATGTTCATACGGACACTGCATAGTAAAAAGAAAGTTAAAAAAATGAAGCCATTGGATCTTCCTCCCTCTTGCGCTTGAGATAATAAGCTTCCATGTCTTCATCGGTCGGGGCCTTAACTTCAATCATGCTGTTATAGGGTCTCTTCCTTTCATCCATAGCAAGAAGCCTCTCTGCTTCCTTGGTTCTCTGCTCCTCCATGGCTAAAGCGGCCTTAAGTTTCTTAATCTTTTCATCTCCGCTATCTTCGCTGTCGCTGCCCGAGCTGCTTGAATCGCTATGACGTCTCTTGCGCTTTTGGGATTTCTTCTTCTTTTTGTTCTTCTTCTTCTTCTTGTCTTTCTTCTTGCTCTCCTCCTTGGCGCTGCTGTCTTCGCTGGATTCCATCTTAACTGCTGCTGCTGTCGTGGGCTCCCTCGACGGCATCACGGCCAGCGGGGTTTTCAATTCTGCGACCGATTTACCAGTGTCCCCGGTACAGTACGAATTCTTTATGAATGAATGACAACAACCATAACCCCAGTGGCCGTCCTTCCAGAATGAACCCCAAACTGCTGTATGGTTGTTGATGAGTACATCTTCCTCGTAGTTGGAACATACGACTTGCTTCTCCGCTCCTTTGATAACCTTGCCTTGCCTAGAGTACTCCACGTAGTCTTCGGTCTGAGCGAGTAAAAGCGACTTCGGGGGTGCTTCCAAATGCTCGCGGCCTCCGTACTTGTCGAGGATACTGTCTTGAACTTTACTTTTGATTTCTTCCTTCTTGTAGCTGTACTCCTTCTGAAGTCTCTCGGCTTTCGTAGGTTCGGCCAAAAGGTGGACGTCAACACCAACGGTGTGAGCCTCCCACGCGAACATTTGAGCCTGAGCGTGTTTTGAAGTATCGCCAGAGTAGCGGACAAAATTCTCACCCGCATAGTCAACTTCTTCTTCTGTTTTTCCCGTGTTCTTGTAAGGGTTGTCGCGCATGGAACGTGTCTTGGGGTCGTAGTAGGCCGAGCTAGGATCGAGGTTACGCAGATATTTGGCAGTGTCTTCTCGAATTCGCAAATTTCGGACCGTGATGCGTTGCTTGGAATCGACTTTGGTACCCGGCATGTCAACTTCGTCCACATACTTGTCCTCATCTTCTTCCTCGTCATCCTCAACTTCACCGCCAGCCTCTCCAGTATTCAGTTTCTCAGCCTTGACTTCTCGTTTGGCTTCCTCAACCTTCTGGTACTCTTCAATGATGGCAGAATGCTCTGCTGGATCATACCCATTCCAGCGATCACGCTTGCTGTCAAAATCAAGTTCAAACTTTGGCTGCACAAACTCGTCCGGCGCTATGCTTTCTCCGGAGAACTTGGCCCCAATCTTCCGAGGTCGTTCCATGCAGTCTTTACGCTTGTGGGTCATGGCGCCGCAATTTTCGCAAGCTCCTTTGCGGAACTTCAGCGCCACCGAGTTAAGGTTGACTCCTCGATGAAACCACTCTTGGATTGACGCAGTCTTCGCACCCTTTTCCTGAGGTCTCTGATGCTTGAGGGTAGGGCCAGTGGTGTTGTAATACCACGGAGCGGCCGAGATGTACTGCGGGATGTGCGGGTTGATGTCACGTCCCTCTTCGTCAACGGCGGCCGGAGCCGTACCCGCTTTACGAGCTTCCTCCAATTCTTTCTCCTTGCGCCAATCCTCCCTGGTTTTCTTCTGTAACTCTCCATCTTGGCTTTTGTTTTTCAAGATGACGGATACGGGTAAACTTTGCGAGGAGGATGCCATGTTTTAGCTTATTTTCTTGAAACTGCTATATACCAAAGCAGTTTATCGACCTTCCAATGTTGGCCAGCAGTTAACAGTGGTTTCAGGTGGTTTTCTACAGTGTTTTTAGATAAATCTTTGCCTTCTCATACAAACGACGTGTTGTCTGTATGGGAAAGGATGCGTGTATTGCAGCAATACGAGCCTAGTGCGTCTTATGACTTATAATGAATGCCCTCTAGCGGTAGAAACCTAAACTATTTTATAATTATGTGAAAACGGCTTTTGAAATTTTGTTTAAAAGCAAGTACGGTCAATTTTGGCAAGACTTACAGCTTGACGGGGAATATTTGTAAGCATTCATGGATTTTGAGCTTTAAGTTAGTTTCTCCTACATGGCGTTTTAAAAAAATGAATTGTGTGTGTTTCCCGCACCGATTATCCACATTTTACCATTATAAATGGCAATTACAATTGAAAAACATATGATCAGTATCTAAAAAACCTATTGTGTAATATTAAAGAAAAACAACTTCGGTAGGTTTGGCTCAAGTTTCGCATTATAATTTTTTAAAAATTTTGCTTCAAGGAATAAATTAAATTTTTGCAAAGAAGTAAAGTCATATTAGTAATGAATAACAGAAAAAAATAATTTATTAATATTGCTAACAATAATATCTATAAAGATTTCAACAGATGAAAATAAATAATATATATAGAAATCTCTTTATATTTTACTTCAATTAAAGAATAAAATTACCTGGAGTGAATTATTTTAGGACTGAAAACTGCAACAGATTGCAATAATTTCCATTTTATGAACTGGCAACGCAGTGTTTATATTGTTGTTGGCGTTCCAGTTCGTCAGCAAGGTGGCTGTATTTTGACTGAGAAGATGTCATATACGTGGCACGTGCCTTTTAATCGTTATTCACATTAAACACTTGAAAAAACCGCCCTTATCTAGCTAAAGAAAATGTTCAAAATAGAATCCTACATCACACCGTTAATTTTGAGCTATGTGGATAGGTATATTAAAAACATCAAACCGGAAGATTCACAGGTAAAAATTCACCAGTAGCCTTACAGTTTTAATAAAACGATTGTAAACAAATGAATGACTCGCAGGTTTCACTATGGGGAGGAGACGTGGTCTTCCACAACCTGGATTTACGCCTCGACGTCCTGGAAAAGGAACTTAACTCGCCGTTCTCCATTTCGAGCGGTCACATTCACGAGCTCAAGATTCACGTGCCGTGGACCAAATTAGGATCAGAACCCATAGTCATCACCATCAACACGATAGGTAAAATAACTGTGACCAAGTATGACGCTGGACGCTAAATTTATAATCACTTTTGATGTGATATCATTAACGATCCCGTGAACATCTCTGGTTATTTATTATAGAATGCACGCTAAAGCTGAAAACCTACGAGGACCGCATGTCGGAATCGTCCACCGTCAGTAGGACAAAGTCGAGAAGGTACTTAAACTTAACGCACGTAAAGTTATTAATACCTCTCGATGTTGAATGAAATAACTTGGATGTAAAAGGCAAGATTTGGCAACACCACCCGGTTACATCAACTCCCTACTGAACAAGATCGCCAGCAACATCAGCATCGTCTGTAACAATGCCATCTTCAAGTATCTCGAGGAGGACATAGTACTGTCGCTGAATGCCAAAACCATATCGCTGACCTCTGTCGATAATAACTGGCAGCCTGCCTTTACCGGTGGGGAAATTTACAGTATAAACTCTGATTAGCAAGTTATGTTTGTGATTTTTAAAATTTCAGAATTGGCTATGCCCGAGCTGATACTGCGGAAGCTGATCTCGGTTGTCGACTTGACTGTGTGTCTGGATAGGTGCAATGCTCACGGGAAAATTCCAACGTATCAGGTACGAAACAGATTACACCGATGCTAATGCGTAATTTCTGAATGAACGTATTATTATACTGATAATATCTCCCTTTAATTATATTATATATTAATTCTAAATTAATTTTAGTGTTAAATATTTTTTAAAATTCTTTCATGTAAATTTCATTTTTGTAAATTTCTATTTCTTTATTTTTAATTTTAATTTTTTTAAACCCAAGTTTTTAATTACTAAACAGCCCATTATACAATCAGTCTCTGGATACTGCAAGTCAGATTCTGATTAACAATAGCTTATCACCAACTTTTTTGTAATTTTGTCTTTAGGAACCATTCCTGTATAGGAATTCATTTTCCATGCGAACTAGTCTCTCGTATTCGAGTCTGAAATCCAGCCAAGCCTCGAAGATCAGGATCGACGTTCACTTCCCCAAGCTGGATTTCTCCCTCTCGGACCAGCAGTTACCGATGTTTATGCGGCTTTTCAAGCTCTGTCTAGGTCTTTACTTGGGCGAGTTCAAATCCCGGGAGAAATCGACAGAAAAGAACCCGGAAACAGGATCAGGATCGACTTTCGTAGACCAAAGCGAGGATCAGGAATCCGGGGAAACATGGGCCACCTGGGCTTGGGGTTACGTGCCTTCCCTGCTGCCCGTCTACTGGGAAGATGAAGAAGAGAAAAATCGAATCCTGTCCGAGGATCACAGGAACAGGATCCTGGACGTCGGACTCTTCATCGACCGAGTGACGATCACTTTCAAGTGGGCGGAAATCGTCCGGGAGCGAAACTCCTACAACCCGGCAAGGTTAAGATTCCGGCCGTTCTTGACGCTGCGCATGCAGGGCTGCTATCTGCAAACAGTTTCAGCGGGGCTGCACTGGGTTAACGTCCAGGGCGGAATCAGTCACATTATCCTGGAACCGGTATCGGAATGCCTGTGCGGAATCAACGAAGATCCCAGCTTCTACCTGCTGCAGGGGTGCGAGAGGACTGCTTACCTTCAGGGCTGTCTCTTCGATCCTTCCTCGGCGGAAAACTCCAACTCGACGCGCGATAGGATCCTTCACTGGGAGCACCACATCCAGAGCGTTACTGAAGCCACCCTCCTGGAACGGACTCCAGCCATGGGCTTCGACTACGTCTACAAGCTGGAACTATCCGACGACCTGAATTCCGAGTTTCTGTCGCAGTTGGGATCCGATCTTGAATACAGCAACATGCCGGAGAAGGCCCTACTCCGCTTCGCAGTCGGCCCTATGCAGATTAAGGTCTCTTATGGACTCTGCCATCGATTGAACGGTCTTTCAGCAGCCACTCAGCAGTATAATTACCCGGAGTATGCCGTTGCAGGAGCTGGAGAAGTCGAAATCAACGAAGCCACCATGAAAGAGCTGCTGGATATGGAGAATAACTTACCGTCGAGGGTCTATCAAGTAGCCGTAATGCGTCCCACAATCACTGTTTCACTTTCACCGCAGCACGGAGTCTTTGATAAGTATCGCCATGTGGACAAGAGAAGTCTTCGACCGAAATCGGGATCCTTGCTGGAGTCTCCGTCGCTTCCGGTTGTCATAGCAACTGCCCTTTGCCTCGATGTGCAGTTTTCGAGGCCCATGTACCCCGGTCGATTGGTGCGGACCCTCAGGATGCTGGACAATCCATCGTCGAGTCTTTTACAGAAGGCCTATTCCCAGCTGAAGATTAAAAGCAGCGAACTGTCGGTGCGTTTAGTCAGCGAAGAGAAGCAGATATCCTTGCTGGAACCCTGGAGCGGATCCCTACTTCTCCAGTCGCTCCTGCTGCCTCACCTGTGGCAGGAACCGGAACGAGTACTCAGCAGCGCCACCTTGGAAACGGGATCCCTGGAGTTGGCCTTTAGTCGTCCGCAGTTGAATTACCTACTGGAAGTCGCACGGGAACTCTCTGGAGAATCAAATCACGAAAGAATCCTCAAGGATCTCGGCCAAGATTCCATCAACGATGTGACATTCTTCGCTCTACGGTCCAAGCTGAAGGATTTCAGGATCCACTGGGTGAAGACTTCGGCCGTAGCCTGTCTGTGCGTTTCACTGGCTACCGCTGACGTCACTGCTGAAAATCCTTACGAAAAGCATCCCATCATGGTCAAGGATCGCACCGAGGAACTCTTTATCGACTTCCTGGTGCAGGTACCCACGCATCTAATCGATCCTTCCCAAAGTAGGATGGATAATGTACCGGTCCTGAATCTGCGAATGGAGGCGGCCAACTTCACCTATCATCCGCAGCTGTTTCACTGGATCCATTACGAAGCTAGGAAGCCTCCTGGAGCTGTTTTACCGCTCAGCGAGGATCTCAGCAGCTCGCATCCCAGTACACACTCGCTTTACGCCAGGGATTCCGGGTTGAATAGCTCCCTGGGAGGAGTTACAGGACTTTCCAGTAGCGCTCTGATGACCGTGACCCCGAGAAGCGTTCCAGAAACCGTTGCAGACAGGCCCAAACTCGACTGGAATTCGATCCTCCGGGAGTTGCAAATGTCGGTTTTCCATGTCGAGCTGCAGGCCAGCAGCTTTACCTTTGGGGTTAACGAGTACACGAGGATCGTTCTGTCTTTGCCCAGCGTGGAACTGAGCTGCGCTGCTGCGAAAAGTACCAAAGACGCGTCGAATGTCCCGTATAGCTTTAAGAGTAAATCAACGTTCCCGTGGAACCTTTCCCTTAAGAATTTCTCCATAGCGACGTGCAGGATCATGAGCGTGGAACCCTTGCTGCAGGTAAATTATATACTGAGAAATTTGCTTAATCTAACGAGTCAAACACGAGCTAAATATGAAATTTACAAAACCCTACCTATGAAAAATATATGGATTAAATTATAGTTAGTTCGACGTAATTGAAATGTAGTAGTAAGACGCTTAATATGAAATTAATTTTTAAAAATTTAATCTATGAAATTAACGATTATTGTCTGTTTAATCTTTTAGCCGGTTTCGTTGACCTGCACCATTGCCTTGAGCCCCGTAACCAAGCCGGAAAACGTCCTCGACCTCTGCATTCACGCCGATGTCAGCGCCATTCGCCTAGGAATCACCGTAGATCAGATGGACCTCATCTGCAGGATCCTTGCTTCCTTGATGTCATCCTCTCATCGGGATTCCACAGAAAAGAGCCAATCGGAAACGTTCCAGCTGTCGAGCATCGGTCTCTGGATGCAGATAGCCATCCCTCGGTTCGTCTACGAGTTGATCGGTCACCACAGCAAAGTAGAGATCGACATGGAGGACCTGACGACATCGGTGGACCTCCAGGACGTCTACACGAAGCTCAGTTCCAAGTTGACCTCCTTTGACGTCAGAAATTTCGTCAAGAACCAAGGAAAGTGGGTTACAGATCCCTGCACCAATGGGATCGTTTTGACCTGCGGCGATGAAATCACGCGCAATTTCCACTTTTTGAGCGATAAAAGCGATCCTTCGGGATTCCATCACAACTGCACACCCCTGCCGTCGCCCCTTCTAAGCGATCCCAGTTACGCGAGCAATCCTTACGCGGGTAAACCGACCGGAGGAGTGGGATCCCTGACCTGGACCCGGGCTAAAAGGAGCCACGCCCGAAAGAAATGGCTGGAGAACACTCACAAGGGCGATGAGCCTCCCCAAGAGGTGCAGGAACAAGACGATCCTGCTGAAGATCAGTTTCTCAACGAGGTCAATATCAGCCTGGAGGCTATTGATGTCATCATCACACCAGGACTCCTGGAACACGTTGGAGAATTTATGGATCCTTTAAAGAGCTTGAATTTGGAATCAGGATCGTCACCGAGTTACGATCAAGTCCCCCCGCCGGTATCGAGTCACTCGCTGCCGCTGCTTTTCGCCAGTACGAAGCCGCTGAGACTGTTTCTCGTCCAGCCGGACAGAGGTTTCCTGCTGCTGAATATCGAGTCCGTCGATGTAGCGCCGCGCGCCGAGAATCCCTTGGGAAGATGCGGGATCTTGAAGCAGGATCTGTTTACTGGAGCAGCGAATGATGGGAGTCTGTTTGTACCGGGAGCAGATATCGAGGATCGGCAGTATCATGTTGAAGTGGCGGGAGTATCCCTAGGAGCAGGTAATTGAATTTTTAACTGTTCGATCGGTTTTATTATTTTATAGCATTTATAATTCATCGTTTACTGGCGAATTTTAATTTTGTTTAACTTTTCCTACATTCCTGCGTCTCAGTTTTAATTTTTGTCTCCATTGCTTACCTACCCTCGTTTCCACTGCGGGCGAGTCAACTGCGTACCCACGTGTCGTATACGAGTCGACTCAACTTTCGACGCTCTTTTCAACTGCGGTCGACTCAACTGCGTACCCACGTGAAGAATATGAGTCGACTCGACATTTCGCCCTCTTTTCAATTGCAAATTATCCAGCTAATAATTGTCCAACCCACACGTTATGAAAGTAAAACAAATTGTGTTTGTACTTCGAATGCCAAACTGTTTATAAATTATCTTTAGCATTTCAAGATTCATGGTCAAAAGACTGGAATTTTTGCAAGGGATTTATAGTTTTCAGATATTTGGAAACTTGAGGCAGTGCTGTGAGGTCTTAAATTGCCTTAAAGGATCGGTTGGCGATGTAAATGTCACTTTTCTTGGCCTTTGAATCTTTCCTAGACTAGTGTAGCTCACTTCAACTCGGTGCCCCTCAAAACTTCAAATCCCGATAGGGTGAAGTTTGTTCGAACTGGCTTGGCTCCAGTGTTGTGTATTTGTTAGCGGTGTAGCGGTATTTGTGTATTTATAAATACTTTTTGTGAGTAGCGGTAGCGGTATTCCGCTACAATTCAAATGTGGTGTAGCGATAACGGTATCGC
>JAIQCU010000399.1:0-52193 GCA_022114935.1 Leptestheria dahalacensis | reverse complement strand
TGTGATGACATGTTCAAACCACGAGCGGAACTGTTGAAATACAGTTGAAGAGCAGCTGAACTTATAACCTCGATGAACTAAAGGAGATGCAGAGTTAAGATAACGACTGGATCTAGTAATAATACTAGCAGTATATCTATAGTACAATCTAGTATCTTGTATAATATGGTCAGGTATGAGCTTGTGTGACTCTTAACCTTGAAGTAAAAGTGAAAGGAAGACATCACACAGAATGGGTAAGATGAGGTCAACACAGGCTTCAAAACAAGGCAATGAACGCGCAACATATAAACAAGAGATAAGATAAAGATGCGTTTAAGTCCTTTGCTTTATATACACCTTCCAGTTGATACAATTAACATAACTCGTATTGAAATACTTTAAATCTTCGTTAAAGTATCTAATGTTTAACTGATTCTTAACAACTCCTCAGATCCAGATCGAAATGTTCCAAATATCAATATAACTATATCAACATCCCTCTCGTATCAATGAACTGTTCTATCTATCTATCTATCTATCTACCTACCTATCTGTCGTTCCGTCTATCTTTCCATCTATCCCGTACATCTGTCAACCTATCTACCTATCTATCTATCTATCTATCTATTTGTCTATCTATCTATCCATCTATCTATCTATCTATCTATTGAACTGTTATGTATTTTAGCCACATCAGTGAACCGCGATTAACTTTTATCATTATAGAATCATGTTACTAGATAACTAGTAGTGCGTTTGCTAATTACCTGAATGGGTGTTTTTCACATTCGATATTTGATTTCAAAGTAGCAAGTTACAAATCAGGTGCAAATTGGCGTAACTTCATGGGTAATAGTTTTACATACTCTTCGTGTTATCTCTTGAATGAGCCATTCAGCAAGATTCATCAAAGACGCCAGTCACAAGATGGCGCTACTTTCATGTATTATTGACTACTGTTATTAATATGTTGTATTAGATCATGCAATCTGCAGAATTTGTTCTCGTCTTAAGTTACTATCGTGTTATGCTACTAAGCTAACTAGTTGCACGCTTACTGGACGGTGTCTTTCATATTAGTTATTTAGTTAGCAAGTTACTATTCCAAGTGAACATCGATGTGGTAGAAACAGTTCAGGAAGCGCATATTACCTGCAGTACTTTACTACATATATAGATCATACACTAGATTAGACTATACATAAGAATATACTAGATTACACTAGACTCGTCGTAGATTACATATTTGCATATAGCTAGTTCAGATTCATCATTCGGTCTGACTAGATTGTACTAGACTTAAAAGTAGATTTGTATAATGGATGTATGAAGAATACCGTTCAACGAGATTCACCATTCATTCACTAGATGGCGTTGTACTACAACCAGTATTCACTTCACCATCTGCAAAACCCGTTCTCATCGTTGGTCGAGTTCCTTTTCCCGTTGAGCGGAGCACGGGTGCAGTCCACCTCGTCCACCTGCAGGTATAAAAGGGGCAGTCAACACGTCGCACGAGTATCATACGTTCGGATTCGGTCGTTCAGGTAACTCCTTACTGTTTAAGCCAGCAGAATGGTCGTCACCATACGAAAGGCGGTCATCAGCGATCCCGTGGATCCCGTCTGCGCTGAGATTCTTCAATCGCACGGCATTGCCACCGTCGTGGCTAACCAATGGACCAAAGAACGCCTTATGGAAGAGTTAAAGGTAAGTGTCTCATTAACTTTTATATGATAGTATGTAAATTAATTCAAATACATCTTTGAGTATAATTAAACGATCGTCCCTGTACTTTAACATTTAAACTTGTATGAACATTTACTTGAGTATAACGGTTCGTTTTCAGCTGGATATTCAAATTATGATTATCTTGAATGATGTAATTATGCGTGGGCAGATTACGTGTGGGTCAGTTTACGTCCACAATGGGTTCAGTGGTGTTGACGGTATGATTTTACACAGAATAGGATTTTTATGACAGTTTTGCAAGCGTTTTATAGTTTACCGGTTATTAAGAGTAGATCATATTGTTTTACGAACCGTTGCTTGCGAAATTGGTATTGCAAAATTTTGCGTGTCAACAGCGGTCAACACTGACCCTATATGTTTGTTCTAGAAGGTGATCTACTTACAGGCGTTTCATTTAGTTTCAACATATCTCGTGTTTTTAACTTGATGTGTAAGTGTTAACCCATGTGTTTTATAATAACGTCAGTTAACTTAATTATTTAATTAGGTTGTTATAAATGTAGAGATAATTCAAATAATTGTTAGAATAGTACAAACTTCTCGTGAAGACGAGCAGCATTAAAGTACTACAAGTTTAAGATCGAAATTAAAGTTAATAGCGTACGTTAAACTCAGAAATGCACTTATCCTTTCATTCAGCATTTACCAATCAATGTAATTTGATTCCTGAATTTATAATAGACTGCAGAGGCTTTAATCGTAAGGTCAGAGACCAAAGTGACCGAGGAGTTTTTGAACGGCGCGCCACAGCTTCACCTGGTTGGAAGGG
Organism: Leptestheria dahalacensis; assembly: GCA_022114935.1. Lineage (NCBI taxonomy): Eukaryota > Metazoa > Arthropoda > Branchiopoda > Diplostraca > Leptestheriidae > Leptestheria > Leptestheria dahalacensis. The sequence goes on along the minus strand of JAIQCU010000399.1, from coordinate 49,690 downwards.
CCGGCACCGGTGTTGATAATGTCGACATTGAAGCAGCAACACGTCGCGGGGTTCTCGTTATGAAGTACGTTTTCTAATTTAACCTTTCACAAGATCATCCTATTTAAATTTTATTAGTATACGCTCAATCATGAACTTATTGTAAATAGATAGATAGATGGATAGATAGATAGATGGATGGACAGATGGATAGATAGATAGATGAATAGATAGATAGATAGATAGATAGATAGATAGATAGATAGATAGATAGATCGATCGATAAATAGATAGATAGATCGATAGATAGATCGATAAATAGATAGATAGATAGATAGATCGATAGATAGATCGATAAATAGATAGATAGATAGATAGATCGATAAATAGATAGATAGATAGATAGATCGATAGATAGATAGATAGATAGATAGATCGATAAATAGATAGATAGATAGATACATAGATAGAGATAGATAGATAGATAGATGCATAGATAGATAGATAGATAGATAGATCGATAGATAGATAGATGGACGGATGGATAGATAGACAGACAGACAGACCGACTTGTAGAGGGACAGATAGTTGAATAGTTGGCTATTTTTAAAAAAAGACGGGCAGGCAAGCAGTTACATATCGATAAATCAGTAAATAGTAAGACACAGAATAAAACTTGCCGAGAGATAGAGGGATAATCGACAAGACCGCTTATGATCGTTTTCGTGCAGAGAATAAAACAGGCCGAGAGACAGAGAGATAATCGACAAGTCGCTAACCCCACAATGGTGTGATCGTTTTCATGAAACTTTGAACGTATAAACACAGGTCAGTGTACTGTCTAGATCATCAAAAAAGGGAAAGTTTGATCGCTTATAGCACCCAGGTTTTCAAACTTGCAACAGCCAAAAAATTACCGAATGTAGAACAGAAAGTACTTTATACAATGTTAAAGTTTCATTGAAATCGGGTTGATAGTTTTACCGAAATAAAATTCTAAAGTTAAGAAGATTCGTCATTTCCCTTCCTTTCAGAACCTTTTTTTGTCAGGCTCTAGACTGTACACGGACAGGTAAGCAGGGGAGCCATCTTTTTTCCTTCTTGTATTCCACGCTGCTGTCACGTGAATCCTCTCATTCCAACTGATAGGCAAACAGGAGTATAATCTATGCAAGCATGTGATCACTTCGTGTTTAGCATGTCTGGGTTACGCAATGTAATCCAGTTGGTTTTTAAACCTTACGTAATAGTGTTTCAGTCAAGCGTATTAACATGAGTAAATCAACTTAATTTTAATTACGAATTATAACAATGATATAATATTGCGAAATAAATTTATTAATGTAATTAATCTGTTAGAATAACTGACATTTTATGGGTTTAATTCACTTAAATGTTATCTGTGGAAATATGTCAATCGCACCGTAAAACAATATTTCATTTGGAATTCTACTACAGTTGTATTTAACTTAATTATGATTAATACACGCGATATAACATTCTATACACTGTCATAGTTTCCCAGCAAAAGTATTTTAAAGTGCTCCACTTGTTTCCACTTTGGTATATGGTTCCAGTCGGTTCCAGTTTTTAGCTTAAAGGCCCCTAAGCTTAGTGTACTAATTCCACTGATTTCATCCATTCCACTGAAATTCCAGTGATGAATGGAATTGGCTCCTTTTACCAATTCCACGCATGTTCCATAGTATCAGAAAGCCGTTCCATTGGAGTTCAAAGACCTTAAAGCAAGATTCCTTTTTCGTATGACGCGGGAAGCACGTGGTCAGCGGCTGATTGTTCATAACCTGTTTTCAGTAAATCCATGTAAGAGATGCTGATGCATGAAGCAAACTGGACATAGCCAGTTATGTCTGGATCCTTGTTTCAACTCCAAACTGGGTTATTTCTACAAAACCGGTTTATCAAGATAAGGATTCTCTTATGAATCAAGCGTATGATGTAATAGTGATGTCAAGCCACTCGACTCGACATTTAGCCGACTCGACTCGGTCTTTTCCGTTAATTGACTCGAATCGACTCGTGATTTGATTCGGCCAACATCGACTCGACTCGACTCGAAGCCCAAGTCGAGTCGAGTCGGTGACATCGCTGTTATGTAACTTTTGAATTAAATTTTGTGTATATTTCTAATGTATATGATAATATAATTCATATAATTTTAAGTTGATTAAGCGAGTTGCCTCAACGAAAGTACAGGTGAAGTATCGGAGGTCAGAAATGTAATTAGTAAAGAAATAATATACTTTAAGACCAATCAAACTAACAGCTCACTTCTCCTACTAAGCTACACTGTTATTGTTCAAATTTACAAAACTATCACTAAGAATTAGTTTTCGAAAATTTATGTCGTTAATTAATGATTTTGTTTTGTTAATTCTCGCTTAGCACGCCGGGAGGAAACACCCTCAGTGCTGCCGAACACACGTGCGCCATGATTGCTTCGCTGGCTCGGTAAATCTATTCATTCATTCATATGAATAACCCATTAGACATTATAATAATTATATAAAATAGCGTAATTTTATATAATTATAAAATAACCTAATTTATGCTCTTATGTAAATATGATATTTTATCAAATAAAAGGCACATTCCGCAAGCTTGCGCATCTTTGAAAGCCGGAAGCTGGGACAGGAAACTTTACACTGGCATCGAACTGAACGGGAAGACCTTGGCCGTCCTCGGACTCGGGAGGATCGGGCGAGAAGTAGCGTTCCGGATGCAAGCGTTCGGCATGAAAGTTAATACCGCTCTTAATAGACAGTTAAATTAACTTAGTTTAATTAAATAGACTTTAAGTAAAAATACGAATATGGAAGTTTAATAATTATAAAATTATTTCTGTCATTGTGAATTCGTTCAAAGAGGAAATAGTTCTCTAGTTTACCGCTAGGTGGCGATGCGTAAATTAATCAAATTAAATTTGAAATTGCTTTAAAAGCAAACTATCAAGTTTCATTGGGTAATTTTTTCAAACAGACGATTGGGTACGATCCTCTGATGTCGGCGCAAGCAGCTGCCGAGTTCGGTGTCGAGAAACTCGATCTGGACCAAATATGGCCGCGTGCGGACTTCATCACAGTGCATACCCCCTACATGAACGAGACTAAAAGTATTGTTCATATTTACGTATATGATAATTATAAATTGCTAAATTTACGTCAATAATAATTTTCTCTTCATTTACACGTTTTGATATAAACGATTACGTATTACATTTTAACTATGTAGATTTTAGGTAAGTTGCGATTAAATTATGATGATTTGTACCGTTAGACTTGATCAACGACGCGGTGCTCCGCCAATGCAAACCCAGCGTTCGCATCGTCAACGTCGCGCGCGGTGGAATCATCGACGAAGGCGCTTTACTCGAAGCTCTGGAACAAGGAAGATGCGCCGGTGCAGCGCTGGATGTTTTCATCCAGGAACCTCCGAAAGCCGGATCCATATCCGAACGTTTGACCAAACATCCCAGAGTGGTTTGCACTCCGCATTTGGGTGCCTCGACGGTGGAGGCGCAGAAACGAGTCGCCGTGGATATCGCTCAGCAGATCATCGATTTGGTCCAAGTGCGTATCTAATTCTGGATCGATATCGTATCGTTATCGTATCGATATTGGTATTCGTTAATACTGATATAAGTTTTGTTTAATTAAGAAAAACAGGGTTGCCTGATGTACTGATATATCGATATCGAGATTTGGATGTATCGACGTGACTTTTGAATCGATATATTGTAAGTTTATCGTATCGATAGGGTTTGTTGAATATTACGAGGAAGTCAATTGACGATATATGTATGTTTAATGAAGAAAACCAGGGTTGCCCCGATATATCGATATCGAAGTTTGCTATATATCGTTTTGATTCATATCGATACAGATGTTGAATGCCGCTTAGGTATCCGATATTGATTTATTGATACATCGTTCGTTAATATCGATATCGAAATATTGATACGTCGTTGCTATAAGAATCGATAGTTCATCGTATCGTCGTCGTATCACTAAGGAATTTTAATTGATATTAAGAAATCTTATTAACCTACTGTAATCAAGATTCTTCGGTGCATCATTATTGAAATAAAGATTTCGATCAATTATAATTGGGAAATCGATATCGACAAATCTTCCTCCCGATTGTATCGATATGAAGAAATTGTTGCTATCGGTCGACGCAACCCTTAATGTTGCTACGATTTTAGTTTCCGAGCTATTCATTAAGCTAATTATGATATAGTTATTATAACTATAAAGTTAGTTATCTACCTATTAGCTTAGGCTAATCATAGTGAAAGTTAACTTGAGTTTTCTGAACACAGGGACGGCAGATGTTTGGTGTAGTTAACGCACCCAACATGGCTAGCTGTTTCGTGGAATCTAGCAAAACGTGGATGACCGTGGCCCAGTCCCTGGGATACCTTGCTTCCTCATTGGCCACAACTGCTGAGCAGAGTACAGCCGACTGCAGAGCAGTAGAAGTTATTGCTACCGGTACGAAAACTGTTCATAGTATTAATACTTTTACAGTATTGGTAATGATAGCACTAGATTCTAACATTAGCTAATAACACCATTACTTGATTTTTACTAGTTTCATAATGATATAATATATTATTGTTATTTAGCCGAAGGGTTAAGAATGAAGCGCTTAGAATAGAACTATGTTACTAACTAGTTTCCGATAGCTAGCCAGTACTTTACTGTACTAGGAAAATACTAAATACCTAAATAGGCTTACTGCGCAGTGACTCGGTTAATGGTTCTGTAGTAGCTACTAACGAACTCAGAAGTAGTTGATTAGCAACTTACTAATTAAGGTAAGTCAGTAGTACGCTACAGGTACTATCAGTAGTTAGTAAGTTCAGTCAATTAGTAAGTCAACTAACTACGAGGTAGTAAGTAGTACTCATCACCAACCACCTATAACTGATGCATAGTGACTCGGTTAATGGTTCTGTAGTAGCTACTAACGAACTAAAAAGTAGTTGATTAGTAACTTACTAATTCAGGTAAGTCAGTAGTAAGTTACAGGTAGTATCAGTGGTTAGTAAGCTCAGTCAATTAGTAAGTCAGTTAACTACGAGGTAGTTAGTGGTGCCCATCACCAACTATCTATAACTGGTGCATAGTGACTTGGCTAATGATTCTGTAGTAGCTACTAACGAACTAAGAAGTAGCTGAATAGTAACTTACTATTTAAGGTAAGTCAGTAGTAAGTTACAGGTACTATCAGTAGTTAGTAAGCTCAGTCAATTAGTGAGTCAACTAACTACGAGGTAGTTAGCAGTACCCATCACCAACTATCTATAACTATGTTTATTACAATTAATCTGTCATTCATTTTAAATAAACTAACCACCGATTCTCATAAACTATAATTAGCTAAGTACGCAACAACAATTACATAAACCAGCCGATTGGTTGAATAAAGGTCTTAATGTAAAAATTAAGCAGTTATTTAAGTTGATTTTACGATTTGTAAGGTATCGAGCCGAGCGTCAACTTGGACGTCCTAGCCGCTGCTGCCTTAGTCGGACACTTGACCGGAATGACTTCCAACGGAGTCAATCTAATCAACTCGCTACTCCTGGCTAAGGAGAACGGCATTCAAGTTACTACCAACCGATTGAAGATTGAAGAGGAGCAAAATAACACCGCGGATCCATTCCTTCGTCTTATCGTCAAATTCGATGGAATGACGATAGATTTAATCGGTATATTTTCAACTTTTCAAGTAGTTAACGTAATTTCAGTTCTCCAGGTCCTATAATTAGCATAAAAGTTAATTAAATAACCTTTGAATTAAAGGTTCCGTACAAAATGGCAAGGCTGTCCTTCTCGCAGTCAACGACATATACTTCAGTTACGGCGTCCAGCTATCCGGAAATGTGGTTCTTTTCCAGGGAAAGAAGAGCAGTGCGCTATTAACCAACATTATATGTAAGTTAGTTAAATAATTTAACTTAATTGACAGTTTAATTCATATCTTTTGGCGGAAAATGTAGCATTCCTCGTGGGAAAAGCCGCGATATCAGCAATAACCTGCGCTAGAGAGAATCGTCCGGATGCCTGCGCGTGGATCGCCGTCCGGACTGAAGAGAAAGTCGATCAAATGTCGAATCAAACTGGGGATTTCTACGCGACCCAAGTTTCATTTTAATTGCGGATAAATTTTGCGAATGAAATCCAATTAACGTTTTGCCAAGTTTTAAGAGATTCCCCTATCAAGTAGCGCTTGTTTTTTTTTTTTTTAAACACAGTTGCTTGGATTATCTGCAGAAGGTTTTTAAAAGTTAGATTAATAGATGCTCAACTCTATTAAGTGTTTATTTGATATGCTCACAAAATATATTGATGTTGGGAACTAATGCGTTTTTTATTATAAAGAGAGGTCTCTCCCTCTTGATCGATATCTGTCTACCTGTCTATCTATTTATCTATCTATCTATCTATCTATCTTTGTATCTATCTATCTATGTGTGTTTATCTAAACATAGAACGGCAATACCAGGGACAAAACGACGAATGAAGTTAACTCGGAATGCTATTATATACTAGATTCCGCTGTACTAGGTAGGTTCAATTTTCTTCAACCTGTCAACGTATTTTTCTTCAAGTACAATTAACAGTTTTGAAACCAAATGTTGAATCATTATCATATTGTATACTAAAGAAACGAGAAGCATTATTACAAAACCGCTATTTGCGTACTGTTGACCTTAAGACAAAGTTAAATAAAAAAATGATTCATCTGTTAAAACCAGCATTGATATCCGTGGTAACGCACAACTGCCAACCAAAAATAGTAAAAATACGTATAGCATAATCCAAATTAAGTCCGTAAAATTAACTACTATTGTCATTTGCATTGCAATTAACTTAAGTTGGTAGTTAGCTCGTATACATTTTAGGAATTGAATTAAATTAAAGTATCGTTATTAGACGAAGTGGCAACGCTGGCGGCAACCCCGTGGGTATCGGCCCGTTCATTCCACCTACTCAACAAACAAAACCTCCGTAACGGAGAAAATAGAATTTGACCAAAACAACAAGCTTCTTTGACTGAAATAGTCCCCCACGTGTTTCTTTTTTTCCTTCACTGAGTTATGTCCCGATTTCTTTAAACCGAAATCTACGAACTCGAAATGGTCATCATTCGTTAAAAAATTGCATTCTGTGCATATTTGCGCGGAACGTTGGAAAGCCCTACCGTTGGCAACATTAGCATTCGAGAACGTGACTCAGAGCTGGGAAAAAACGGCGATAGCTCACCGTTACAAAGGGTTGAGGTGCAATCATTGCATAAGTGCTTCTTGTTATTTATAATGTAAGCTTTTTTTACCATTTAGGTTATAACGTTTGCGGGCACCATGATGGAAGTTGGCCTTCGTGTCGTTCAGGGTCCCGATTGGCAGTGGGCCAACCAGGACGGGGGCGAGGGAACGTTAGGCACGGTTGTAGAGATAGGAAAAGCCGGGAGCCCGACGAGTCCAGACAAGACGGTCGTTGTCCAGTGGGATGGCGGAACACGTACGAACTACCGAGTGGGCTATCAAGGAGCCTACGACTTGAGGGTATCTTGATGCTTACGGACCTGAATTGGTGCCGTTTTATATCTAAAGTGTAACCTGTTTCTAGGTTTGGGACAATGCGCCAGTTGGAGTGAAGCATCAGAACATTGTATGCGATAGCTGTAAGCAACAAGGAATCTCGGGTATGCGCTGGAGATGTCAGAAGTGCCACGATTTTGACCTGTGCACCCTATGCTACATGGAGGATAAACACGACTTGACACACCGTTTTCTCAGATACGAAACCTCTTCGTCTCAAGGGTTGGTTAAGTTGCTTGTTAAGTATCATAGTACAGAATCATCAAGTATGTCTTGAATTTTAGTGTTGAAGTACCCGTAAGAAAAGGCAGCATTCGACTTCAGCTACGAGGCATTTTACCAGGGGCTCGAGTCGTACGAGGTCCCGACTGGGATTGGGGAAACCAGGTTCGTTTTTATGTGAAAGTTGTGGATCAGCTTGACCTTGATTATGTATTGGTGTTACGCAGGATGGCGGGGAAGGAAAGATGGGCCGAGTCATTGACATCCGCGGATGGGACAATGAATCAGGAAGATCTGTCGCAAACGTTGTTTGGAGCTCGGGATCAACTAACGTGTATCGCGTGGGGCACAAAGGGAAGGTAGATCTCCGTTCGGTGTCTCCCGTCGTCGGAGGCCATTACTACCGGGACCACTTACCCGTATTAGGTATGATTTCATCTTAACGCCGTTTCCAATGGCTACTTAGTACATTTGTATGTTTTTAAACTTTCTACTATAACTGAATTCTACTTATTTTGATTAAACAGGGATGACGTGCGACCCGCAGCTGAGGCAACCCCGAGGCCCGGGCTCACCTCACACCATCACGTCTTTCAGTGTCGGAGACAAAGTAAAAGTCATCGTCGATGTTAAAACCCTCAAGGAGCTTCAGGAAGGACATGGCGGCTGGAATCCGAGGATGGTTGAGGTAGATCTGTGACGAAACTATGTATACCCTTTTTGTTAACTTAAAATTAAATATTTTCATAATAGATTATGAATTTCTATTAAATATTACATCCTATTTCTGAAATAATTATCACTATAGAAATCAGATAAAACTTAGAACTTTATTTAAATAATAATTAATTATAACAAGGAAGAAGCTAATGGTTTTTACAATACTGGTCAATTAAGTTAAAATTACCATTAAATTATAAATTAAACTAACGATTGTTATCATGAACAGTATATTGGACAAGTGGGCACAGTCCATCGTGTGACGGACCGCGGTGATATTCGAGTGCAGTTCGACGGCTGCAATCAAAGGTGGACATTCCACCCGAGGGCCTTGTGTCGCTTAGCGGCTTTTTCCGCCGGCGACACGGTCAGAATCTCAGACGACATGCTGCGCGTCAAAGAACTGCAGCGCGGACACGGCGAATGGATCGATGCTATGAAAACAGTAGTGCCATTCATTTATCGGTTAACCTACAGTCTGAACTGACAGAAATTACTGTAACCCAACAGTTTCTCAGAAAATTAACCAACATATTCTTAATTATGTTTAGATTAACTTAAATTTACTAATTTCCTTCTCTTTGGCACTGGGGAAAGCGGTTAACCTAACATCTTTATTCGTAAAAGTTTTCTTAGCTTACCATTTTCTGATTATGTTTAAATTAAACTAGAGTTAAACTAATGGGAAAATTTAATTGATATAAAATTGCAACTAATTGTACTTGCAACAGGCACTTGGGAAAATCGGCAAAGTGACTAAAGTCTATCCGGACGGCGATTTAAGAGTCAGCGTCGACGGACACACGTGGACCTTGAACCCACTCTGCCTGACACCGTTACCGGGATCGGCTACAGAGCTGCACAATACGATGGCTGCCAGTGTGCGCCAGGAACACACTAGTAAATCAAAAAATTATCAAATCATCTTGAGATAACAGTTATTGGCTATTAGAAAACTAGTTGATGAGAAACTCTAGAAAACTAGATTAAATCGTAATAAACACAACAAACCTGTTTAGTTATAATTAGTTGACCTTTAGTGCAACTAATTGTTGGATTAATTAGACTATGTTCACTGCAACCTAGTACATAACTAGTATATTACTATAATCTAGTTTATAACTAGTTTATAACTAGTATATAACTAGTATATGGCCATAACCAGTGTAACTATTTTGCTATAACCTTAGTGCAAGTAAAGCCTGTTTAGATGTAATTAGTTAAACTTCAGTATAACTGATAAACTAATTTTCCTACATAACTATTAATCTAGTAAATAGCTAGTATATTACTGTAAACCTAGTATAACTATATTACCGTAAGCTAGTAAAATAATTTTAAAATTACAGTGAAACGTGTGATAAAATTTTGATTGATGGTTTGATTTGATTGGTTTAGATCCGTTAGCCTCCCTGCTGTCTCACTTGCTGGTCAACGGGAATCAACCTGCCGGAACGGCGAATGCGTCACAACAGCCGGCTCCTCATCCGGCCTCCAGCAGCGGTACCCCTGGAGTGGCCGAGAACAGCACAGCGGATCGTCTAGTCAGAGAAGCGGCCCAGGGCCATACTGATGTTGTGCAGGACCTTCTTGTCAGGTTCCCGGATAAGGTATATTCGTCGTTCTGTGGATAATGAACTCTCTTAAACCTACGATAAGTTAATGTTTTTTTTTAATTAATTTAATTTGTTAAATTTTACTTTACTTACTTTTAATTTGAATTTTAGTTTTAATTTGCAATTTTATTCTGTTATTATATTTACTGTCAACTGTTTTTCCATACTAAATTTTAAAGTCAATTGAGTTAAGTTTTATTGTGTTAAGTGTTAAATATCCCAGTTGACCACCTGTTTAAATAGGTCTACCCTTAATTATTCCTCTCTAGCGTAAAGATGATATATAGGAATCGAAATGCAATTAAAGTAATAATTAAACGATTTTGGAATAACTAGATCAATTGTCTCCAAATTCATTAATTGGTTCGTTAAGTTTTTACATAACCGTAGTGGGTTAACAATTTAAGAGATTAATGAACCATCGAATTGAACTAATGTTTTTGTTCACAGGTGGACGCTAGAAGTAGTGGCAAGACGTGCCTTCAAGTGGCTGCCCATCAGGGACACTTGGAACTGGTCTCTGTGCTGCTGTTGCGAGGAGCAGCCCTCGAAGTGGCCGATGATGACGGCGATACTGCCTTACACTATGCAGCTTTCGGGTAACATCGTCACCTGTTTATAACCGAATGTATCATGACTAAATGAACATAATATATGAATAATTACATACAATTTAACTTTCATTTGCATAAGATCGACATTACCTTTTGATTCACGCATTCAGTTTACGTCAATTGAAATTGAAATGAAGCTAAATGTAGGAGTTAATAACAATAACCAACACAATCTACAGTTTTAGTGATCGTAGATTTCATCGTTGATCTATAATTTAAAAAATAGCGTATTATAGTTAATTAATTATTTTAAATTATGTGAAGTGTACATTTTTAAATAGAAATGTCCAATTATGTTTTCAGGAACCAGCCCGAAGTGATGGAGTTGCTGATCCAAAGAGGGGCCAAAGTGGACAGCACCAACAAAGGCCGCTGCACTCCGCTTCACGTGGCGGTCAATAAGCAGTTCCCCGGATGCGTGCGCATGCTGCTTCGATATAATTGCAATGTTAATATACAGGTCATTCATTTAATCTCGTTCTCCCAAAAGTCGTCATTTTCGTTAGCTCAAATGGTTTAATAACTCGACAGCAAACATATTAAAAATTGGGTTTTCAAAAGTAAATTTACAATTGAATAATTTAAATTTAATAATTAATTTTTTCGCTGTGCCAAATGAAGATGATTGATTAAAGTTGATTTGCAAATTAGGATTCCTACGGTGATACGGCGCTGCACGACGCCATCGGCAAAGAGAATACCGAGATTGTTGAAATGCTGGCGGCGGCGCCCGCGGTGGACTTCACCTTGCGCAATAAACGCGGATTCAACGTCCTCCATCACGCCGCCCTGAAAGGAAACACGGCGTAATTTTTTTAATAATCAAACTTGCCCGCCTCATTAACACAGATAATATAATTAATTTATAAATAATACATGTAGAAAATTGAAAAAAGTGACATAATAAATAATTAAGGTAGAATTAATTAAAATTGGGTTATAAAAATCAATGACGTGAATAGTTGTTTATGAATCATTAATACTATTGTTAGTAAGATGATAAGAGGCTGGTGAACTTTGTTTGACGTCAATTGTGTTCGTAGAGCTGCTGAACGGATCCTGCAGCGCAGCAGGCAGCTGGTCGACGTGCGGAAGGACGACGGTTTCGCTGCCCTTCACCTTGCTAGTCTTAACGGTCATCTTCAGGTATGATTATAATCGTAATTTATGTTAATCTGTTTATATGTTATCGATTGTATACTATCAAATATATCATTGATAATCTTATACCAAGTATTGGCATTATTGGTCTACCCATTCATTTGTTTAAATTGTAATTAAGTTTAAGTAGTTCTTATTACTAGCATTAACATTATTTTAATTCCTTAACTTTAACAGATGGCGCAGCTGCTGCTGACACAGGGTCACGGCAGCGTGGACCCGTTAAACAACCGCCGGCAGACTCCGCTCCTGCTGGCCGTGTCTCAAGGTCATGCGGCGCTGGTGGAGCTGCTCGTTTCCTACGGGGCCGACGTGAACGTGGCCGACGAGGATGGCGATACTGGAATCCACGTGGCCTGCCTCAAGCTGCACGCCTTACCGGGAGAAGCTCCGGCTGCATTGGCGCCCAATATCTACGCTGTATGAACGATGACCTAATTAGCTTGTTAATTAGTTATTTGAACCAAGTAATTAGATACTATTATTGTTAATTAAATTAATTATGATTATTATAGCAACCAGTATCTACTGCTGTATAAACGAAAAAGACATTACTTGACCTAATAAGTTTGTTAATTAAGTTACCTGAATTAAGTTTGCAGTAACTATGATATTGCCGTGTTCATCATTATATCAGTTATATTAACAATTTATTATATTAATACAAATTATTACAACCAAGTTATTAGCCCGGAATATCCACCCCGTATGAATGATATTATAAATGCCTTAATCGTTACTATGTTATGTTTGGTGATATAATTGGTAATTATAAGAATTCGTTTCTTGGTTAGGTTGGTAAAGTATTAAATTAACGTGTTGCGCGAATAGTTAGTATACGATTGAGTAGGTTTGTTAAGTTATAAGGTTTGTGTGTTAAGTTAATTAACTCCTTTCTCTTTTTTATTTTTAATCTCTGTTTCTTAGATTCAGCAGCAGCTGCACAATCAAGGTCGGGACCGGAGCAGCAGCTTGGCCCTAGCCATCGCCTGCTATCTGGTCCAGAAGGGATGCGATCCTTTGAGAGTCAACCGCAAAGCTAAAACGGCTGCCGACATCATTGCCGACCAGTCTGTAGGGGAGCTGCTGCTGAGTTTCGCCCACCAGGCCGGCCCTCCTGCTGCGGAGCTGCTGCTCAGTTTCGCGCCTCAACCGGTCCCTGCAGCGGCTGCTGCGGCGACCGAAGAAGCAGTCCAGCCTTTGGAAGTTGCCGAGGAAGCTACCGAGACTGCTTTCGTCGAAGCTGCTGCCGCCGCCCTGGAAATGCGCGAGTGCATCGTGTGCTGCGAAGCCCCGCCCGATGTGACCTTCCAACCGTGCGGACACCTGATTGCCTGCGGAGAGTGCGCGCAACGAATGAAGAAGTGCCTGCAGTGTCACGCGGCCATCACCCATAAAGAAAAATCTGGTAAATACTTAACTTTAAGTTTTAATATTATAATGATAACACTTAAGTTATTGATTAATTACATACACGATATCTTTTATTTTCCGAATAACTACAACAACAATAATTCCTTTTTTATTATATAACTTTGCCGGAATAACATTCTCCATGTTTAATTGCAGACGGAAGCGCGGTCTCGCAATGTACCAACGCGGTGCCGGGCACGGACCGGGTCCGTTTCCTGGAATCTCGGATTGCGGAGATCGAGGAAGCGTACACGTGCTCCATCTGCATGGAGCGCCGGCGGAACGTTGCCTTCCTGTGCGGACACGGCGCCTGCGACGTTTGCTCCCGGACCCTGCGCACCTGCCACATGTGCCGCAAACTAATCACTCGCAAAATTAATCTCTATTAAAGTTTAATGTCAATTTTTGCACACAATTTATTTATTCGATCCTATCTTACCCTGAATGATATATACCAGGCGTGTGCTCATTATTAATCCCTCCCCTTTTTTATAATGGAATAATCCCCTTAACAATTGTAACTGAATTAAATTAATCGGATGCATAGCACAAGTTTCGAGGTCCCAGTTAATGAGCAGGTTAAAATCTGGCTTGGATTTTAATAATTATTATTATTATTATTCTTTTGATAATGTTTTGTCCTACCTGGATTGACTGGGAGAAGCTGTTGTGTGCTTATGCAGCTGAACAGTCTTCCGGCAAATACGAATTCACCCGAGTTTCTCCTTTTTTTTACAGTGAAAATAATTCATATTTTTAAGTCTGACTTTGTAGTGTCTCAAAGCGGCTGTTTTCGTATTTCGACCAAGATATACAGGAAAAATTCAATTAGCGTGTGAAACTTTGCGGCAGTTTGTATGATTACACGAATTTCAGTCTGTGTGACGCACCAGTTTCATTTTTTTTCTTGAATTTGGTAATTAGATATATTGATATTCTACAAGCTATTAAAGTTGTCTACCAAGTTTTACAATCTCATCAACAATTTACTATAATTAGCTTAACTTTTATTACAATTAAGATAAAGACTAGAGTATTGAAGACTGTAGCGATTGAATGTTACTATATGTTTATGTAATAAATGTAATCGAAATATGAAATAATCATATTTGATACGAAGCACCTTTACGGCTGACTAATATAAATCCAACGCCTAATTCTTGCTATATGAAACTTTAATTCCGTTTGAAGAAGTAACTCAGAAGCTTTACTAAATATTAATAATTCTAATAGTATTAAAGGTAAATTTTATGAAGTAATGATACAATGTCTGGTACAATCTCTGTCAATACAGCTGAATTTCAATTGCCACAGCGTAAAGACTAGCGTGCTATTTTTAACCCAACACAATATTCTCATTTAACTTAATAGTATGTGAATCTGTATTATAGTATGGCGTAGTTATGTTAATAATATATATTACTATTATTATTGTATTGCAGTGTTTTTGTTCTTAGCGTGTAATGCATAAACTGGATTGAGGTTTTGAATTTTACGGAAATCTGGCAACGCCGCGTTGTTCTTTGTTGATGACGTCAAAGGGTTCTGTCGAAGAGCTGAGACTCCATGATTATTGGATCGCCAGCGTAGCACGACCAAGAGTCTCCCACCACTCGTTTTCAAACAACTTCTTGTCGATTCTTCAAGAAACATCAACACCCAATATGTAAGCATCTTGCTTTTCAGACTTTAACCTT
Organism: Leptestheria dahalacensis; assembly: GCA_022114935.1. NCBI lineage: Eukaryota > Metazoa > Arthropoda > Branchiopoda > Diplostraca > Leptestheriidae > Leptestheria > Leptestheria dahalacensis. Next base: position 34,635 of record JAIQCU010000399.1, on the reverse strand, counting down.
GGCGTTAATCTAATTAAGTGTTTTTCGCGTACTCTTGTGCTTATGTTTCTTATTTAGTGTTTTTTTCCCTTTCTTTTGGGGCAGCAAAACGCTTTTTAGTTGCAAGTGACAGCTTATCAGCTTGGTGTGATGAAGCTTGTTTGTTTTGTCCCTATCGCGCCCGTTGAGTCATCGCGAGGATCTCGAACACCCAACGGGCGCCAGTAGTTTAACGACTGGTGCAATTCGTAATTACCGTCCCCATTAAGTCCTTCCTTTCGCAAAGTTAACACTTGACGTTAACTTTGCAAGTATTACGAGGTGTAGTTGTGAGTCTGTCCGCATATGTATGGGTTGTTATCAAACGACATACTTCTCTGTTGTTGAGAGTTGTAGCCATTTGGTCGTTTATAAGATACTGGTCATGATTGTCATATTGAGCGTTTTGTCTTTTTGTCGCAGGTCTGCCAACGCCGGAACAGATGGCTCGGGAGATGCGCCCGTCGTTGGGGGAACGCGGAATCCACAGCAGGCGGCCGCCTCAAAGAGGCTACAGCAGACGCAGGCCCAAGTCGACGAGGTATGAATTCCGTTCAGTTTTCATCGGTCATTTGAATATTCGAGTTACCTGTTAACCGACGAGGAAAACATCGGTTTCCTGTCTAAAGTTTTCCTTGTCGTGACCTTGTAATCCCTTAACTTTTTTGTCGCCGCGGCCTGTCGTAGGTGGTCGGAATAATGAGAGTCAACGTAGAGAAGGTGCTCGAGAGAGACCAGAAGCTCTCCGAGCTCGATGACAGAGCAGGTGAGGCCACGTGTCGAAGCGGACGGAAAAGCTGTTTGTTTTCCCGTAGTGCAGCTTTTTGAATTTGGCGCTGATATATGAATTGCACCTTCTCCTTTTTAATTTTGTAAATTAGCTTTTTTCCCCCTTTGGCTGGTATTTTATTTATCCTTTTCTTTGGCTAATGGCATGCAGGTGGTGAACATTATGCGTTCCAATGTTGAGAAAGTCCTGGAACGTGATCAGAAGCTTTCTGAACTGGACGAACGCGCAGGTTTTTCTTACATTTTGTTTGAAATTATATATTGCGTAGTTTTTGTTATGTTTTGTTCTTATGGTTTCATATGATTTCGTTTAAAAAATAAATTACATTTTGATCGTAGTTTTTGGTGATTTGTTGTATTGGATTTCTTGAGATTTGCTTTTTATTTTCCCCATTTTTTTGGTCATGAAATAGATTTATGATTCGAATATCCTTCCCTGCACGGTTATTGCTTTGCTTATTAATTTGCAATTTAACTGCTTTAATATTAACTTTTATTTAATTAATCATTTGTTAATTGGGTAATTTTTTTGTGTGCAAAGATGCCCTGCAGCAGGGAGCCTCGCAGTTTGAACAACAGGCCGGGAAACTGAAGAGAAAGTATTGGTGGAAGAATTTGAAGGTATTTTCTTTACAAAATTGCTAATTAAAACGACTGAATAATTTAATTAAACATTAATCAAATATAGATGATGATCATTATCGGCGTTATCGCTCTGATCCTGCTTATCATCATTATCGGTAAGTTTGACTTTTTTTCTAGATTCAGTAGTGATTAACTTTGATGTGCTTTAACGTGTTATCGTCGTGAAACTAACCGCTCTTTGTGCTCGTCCCACGCTGCTCGCTTCTTCTCTAATCGGGGGAAAATAACAATCACAGTCAAGTTTGTCTGAGTCGACACAATTCCATGTAAAAACTAAACGCCTTTTTTTTTAATGTAAAAGAGAATTGAGTCTTTAAAATTAACTTAATCTGAATTTATTTAACGCTGCTAACCAAAACCAGCGTGGGCTGCCGGTTAAACCAGGTAAACCTGCAGGAAATACGTGTCAGTGTATTCAAATGTCTTTATCTCGTTTCCATATTATGTGTTTGTTAATTATAATTAAATTAATTGTTAATTTTTATTTAAAAGTTTGGGCTACTTCGTCATCCAGCGGATCCAGTTCCGGCGGTTCTACGACACCTAAACCTTAAAACAGATGGAAGAGAAAAAATAACAAGACAGCAGACTACACAACACATCCACATAAACGACGATTTCTTTTTTGATGATTTTTTTTTTAAAATTAAATCCAAAATGGGAAAATTCAATTCTTGTAATTGTATTGCTAAACAGTATATCAACAAATTTTTTTGATATCGTTCGGTGTTAAACAACCATTCCAGTCCCATATATTAGAAACCGAAATCAGATATTTCAATTTTCTTCCCTTTTTCCCCCCCGTCTCTGTGTCGACTTGTCGTCATTCAAAGGAAAACGAATAAGCGAAATGGTCTAGTCCTTTTGGGATTTTTTTTTCTCTGTCTCTTTTCTCTGCTTGTTTCGTTATTATTATAATACTATATTTTTTGTCTAATTCAACGTTGAAATTTGGAATAACCAACTACAACCTCCGTATTTGATCGAGTCGGCACGTGCTGAGCTTTTTTTCTTCTTTCTTTCTTCCTCCTGTTTCCTCTCCATGTATTCGATATTGGATTGATAGTTAATTCTTTATCCAGTTCATAATTGTATTGAAATCCCCCCGGCCTCCGTGTCGTGTGTGCTGTTCTCCCCCCTCCCCCGGTCTCTTCTTCAAATCTAAAACGCTCTTGTATTTTTTGTATAATAGTTAACCGCTGTTGTTGGGCCTATAGCTGCTATTACACGGTCTTCTCTGTGTTTCATTTTTCTGATTGGAGATTAATCTGAAAGTTAGGAAACGTAATGATATAACCCACGTTAAAAGTGATGTTATAATAAAAAGTTGTATATTATTAATTTGTATGCAATTAAATTTAAGAGCTGAATTATAGACATCAAGCTGAACTGGAAGACGAAAAGTGTTATAAATAAGAATGATAGGCAATAGGACATTTGTATGATATTCAGAAATGAAAAAAATGTTTAAAAAAATACAACGGAACTGTGCATTGCGATTTCATAATATCTGTATTTATAATTAAACGATTTAAAATCAGTATTAACAATTGTATTTAAATAGTTCTTAAGATCGTCCAATACATATTAACTGCGTAATGGTAAAAAAATATACAAGTTAATTGTGTTCAGCTGTAAAAGTGATGGCAGAAATCAAAGTTTGAATTTCCCGCCAGATGGCGCCACCATCGCCTCATGTTTACGGCTTACTGTGTTGGATGCTGTTAGGGTTACCGTTGTCTTATGGAAAAGGCAAACTTGCGTAGACTTGCAGATTGTTGACTAATCAAGGCTTCTGTTTTTTTCCCAAACTCGGTTTATTTCAAATTATTGTGAGTTTTCCCGTTTCAGTGTTCTGAACCATGCATTACGCACAACGATATAATCTAAAGTCAAATTAATCACGTTTTCTAAAAGTTAAATAATAATCAACCCACCCCAAACACTTTTTGCGACTGTGTGTTGTGGCTGTAAAATTCTGAGGTTATTTGAACAGAAAAAGTAGATCCACTTATTTGGTTTTTTTCATTGGTGCTTGTTTTAGTAACGTAATGTTGACCCTCCTAAAGCTTGAGACCTTTTTAGTTGTCCAGTCGTTCGTGAGCGTCTCGCTGTATCGTTAACGGGGAAATGGATGACGAGAGCGAGATTCTGGGATACGACGAGTCGTGGGAAGATGGTGGCAATGAGGAGCTTGATTACGATATCGAGCAACAACTGCTGGGCGAAGATGACAGGGAAAATGACAATCTGGGCGAGGAGCACTACGACCAACTTCAGGAAGACGACGAGGAAGATGTTCTCGAGGTCAGTGGCAACGAGTTCGAGGAAGCGGACACGAGTATGACGGAGCAGCAAGAAAAGTTGGAACCTACGATGTCTGGTAATGTCTCTGAAAAGACTGTAGCCCCGTCAAAGGATTCCGGCCAATCGGTACCCAAACAGTTCCAACAACGGCCACCGAACCCGCGGCCCTATAACAGTCAGCCTATGCGAGGAGGACATTTCGCCCGTTTTCCGAGACCACCGCACAATATCCGTCATTTTCAGGAAAGGCCGCCGCACTTTGGTTTCAGAATGGCGCCACCGTCATCAAAGCGGCTTTTCATCAACCCACACTACAAGGGAAGAGTAGCGATACACGGGAACCATCTCGCGCCGACAAATCAGCTGGGACCGTGTTTTCTTCAACCACTGCCGAGGTTCCGCAATGCGTTCGAAGGGCCCAGACTGCACGCACCTCCACCAAACTTACCTCGGGTTCGTAACTTTATAAAGCAGTCTATTAACTATCTTGTAAAATTATTTAAAATACAATTTTTGTAATTATAGACTGGACCGTTGATGTCCACCCCTTTAAACGTCCCACCTCCCCCGTTCGGCGCTAACCAGCAGCCGAGGATTCCTTCGTTAATGGATCTTCGCCCGCATCCGCCAAACTTTAACCGGCCGCCTCCTCCAATCAGCCGATTCCCGCCTCCGGGTTTACTCTCTCCACCGAACTTTACACGGAATCCGCCGCCACACGTAATGGTGCCGCCATTCCGTCAACACTTGCCCGCGCGTCCAGCACACGAGAGAACCACTCGAGTCGTGGTTCCGGCCAAGAGGACGGGAGATTTTGAAATGAAGGAAGAATCGCCAGCCGAGAAACCAGTTAAGAAGATGAAACTGGAGGAGGCTAAACCGAGCGACAGCGGGACCGCAGCAGCCACGAAGTCCAGCGAACCGGTTGCTGCCGCTGATGGTCTGGTCGACCAGGATTACCTGAAGAAGATGGAGGAACAGAAGAGGAAACGGGAAGAGATTCTCAAGATGAAGGAATTGCGAAGGAAGGAGAAATTTGCCGCTGCCAATGGTGGGGAGGCGACGTCCAACAGCGGTGACATTCTCCGAAATGGTAATTTCTATTATACGATTAAAAGGATGAATTAACGGTCGTGAAAAACGTTAAGTATAATGTAGCGTAATGTTAATTGAAGCGTATTAACTACGATTATGAACGATGATTAAAATGTGATTTTGTTCTCTGTTTAGGAAATGAAGAAGAGAAGAAACGGGCCATACTTCCCGAGCCTCCTTCCGGGTAACTTAACAATTCGGATACTAATTTTAATTTTCCGCCGATGAAACTTACCATGTGGAGGAAAGAGCCCTGTCGTTAATTTTACTAGCTCGTTTATTATAATTCTAATTGTTATTATCTTCTATTCTCTTACAGTATATTGAATAAATATCAATTTGTTTATATTGTAAAACAGTGTTATATGATTAGTAGCTTATCTAACCCTGGTTTCTTATAAACATTCATTCTCGTCGTTGAATCTAAATTTTGATGAATTTGTCTATAATAGTGAGAACAGAATAACGACTGTATTAACAACCAATCGACCTGCGTTGGTGAGGCCCCCCGCCGCGGTCCCTGTCAGGCACCAGCAGCATCGGCAGCCCGTACCGCGGCACGCGGTGCCGCCCCTCAGGATGAGTAGACCTCCAATTCAACAGCTGCCACACGTATAGTTACCAATCATCAAATTATTACATAATGAATATGCAATGTACAAATATTAATACGTTATAACGATTAAAGTGTTTCATATCGATATCTGATCGCAATTAAACTAATTGAATTCTTATATCTGACAAATTATGTTGACCGGTTTAACTATTAAATCCGATAACTGACCCCTGTGGTATAGTATAGACAGCTGGTATTCAAGCCAAATGTCGAGTTGGATGTTGATTTTTATCCAATTGACTTTATATCGGTAATGCGATAGATAGTTGGTGATGTAAACTTAGCGTAGTGCTAAACTGTCGTCGGGTTGTGATTGAATTGTCGTTATATTCAGTTCCAGGGTCCTCCTCCACCTCTGCCGGGATCCCTAGCCGGCTTACCGCGGCACATGAACGGGTTACCGCCGTTATTGCCCGTAACTAAGCCATCACTCTCCTTACATTGGATTTAACTTTAACATTTAACTTTAATTTGATTCATACCAATGTAGACATGTTTAATACATTCAAGATTTGTTTATTTAATTTGGCTATAATTGTTCATTTTAAGGAACCACACTTCCCTTCGGACACCGTCAGCATCGAGAATCTCGGGAAAGGCAGCACGGAAGCTCAGGTCATGGTGTTGTGCGGACCGTGGGGTCCTATTGAGGTTTCCATTTCTTTACATTATTCATTTTATTCTAAAGTGGTAAATTTGACTGTTTAAGTTTAAATCAGTGTGTGTGATAAAGATTTCAATTTTCCAAAAAGTTCTAACTTCTAAAAAATAAATGATTGGATTGTTGAATTGAATTTTTTAACAGGACCTGTACTTGAAACCCATGGAACGTAAAGCAGTGGTCAAGTTCCCATCGATACAAGCTGCAGTCGTCTTTCGCCAGACCCACAACGGGGCTAGTGTCAACGGATCGATCCTCCGTGTAAATTTCGTATGACTGTGAAATACCCATTGGGTTTTGTGGCAACATGCAGACCAGCGATATCTGCGAATATTAAATTTATGTTTAATTATTTCGGTTTAGGCCATGATTTCACTCGGCTGACATTTAAGAAGATTTCTCCCTCTTTTTGTATTTTTGAGGAAAAATTGAATTTTAAGGTTGAGAAACTCAGTTCTGCTTTTCCGATTGGTTTGTTTGCATCATCTGCGTCTGCCCTGAAGAATTTGATAATACAATTTAAGATTTATCGCGCTCAGTGAAAAAACGGTTTCGACTTGCTCACCTGAAAGTTGGGTTTGTTATTTTGTACTCAAACTGGTCTCTCTCTAAATTTTATTTGTTTGTGCGCTACATGTGATAAAGTATTGTTAAGTAAAATGGTGGTGAAACGACCGATTCAATTGCCAAAAATACAGAAGATTTCGAACTTTTATAGCTGTTTCCTTTTTTTCATATAATTCATTTTTAAAATAATGCAATTAAAGATATTAAAGTTAATTATAAAAAGTGAATAACTGCAATTTGGGTTAAAATGATCTAGTACTGAAGGTGAATAACCACTGGATGGACGTAAACCCATTACTATGAAGGAATATGTAATCTGAACATTAAGCCAAATTAAGAGCGACATCTATATTAAACTGCCCCAAATAAAAGCGGGTATTGCCCTCGAGCGAGCGAAGGACAGACGAAGGTGAACCCTTTTAAACGGCTCGATACTGTCTACGGTTGTCCTACGTGAGTAGCTGCATTCCCGGTTCGGTCGCGGCTGTCCTTTTATAACCGTTTTATCGTATTTAGGTTGAAAGACACTCATTATAACAAGATGGCACGCAAATTCTTCGTTGGTGGAAACTGGAAGATGAACGGTAACAAGAAGGAAATTGACGGAATCATCGAATTCTTGTCCAATGGACCTCTTGACTCCAATACCGGTAACAGTGATGCAATAGTGGAAATTAGTTAAGATTAAGACGTTTGTATTCATGTATCGCTGTTCCCTGTAGAGGTTGTCTGCGGTGTGCCCCCTGTTTACCTCGACTATGCTCGTCAGAAGCTCCCGGCGTCTATCGGCGTCTCCGCGCAGAACTGCTACAAGGTCGCTAAAGGCGCGTTTACTGGTACGGGTTTCGTCATCTTATATTAACTGGAGCATACAATATAATTACGTAATATAATCAGGTGAAATCAGCCCTGCCATGATTAAGGATGTCGGCTGCGACTGGGTTATCCTTGGCCATTCGGAAAGGAGAAACGTCTTTGGAGAGAGCGACGAGGTTGGTTTGTGGTTTAGTCATGGTCCAGTTGTGGAAATTATCCAATGGTCTATTTACAGTTGATTGCCGAGAAAGTCGCCCATGCTTTGAATGAAGGACTCGGGGTCATCGCCTGCATCGGAGAGAAACTCGAAGAGCGCGAGAGCGGAAAGACTGAGGAAGTTGTCTTCCAGCAGCTCAAAGCCATCTCAGATAAAGTCCCACAGGACAAGTGGGATAAGGTCGTCATCGCCTACGAACCTGTCTGGGCCATCGGAACGGGAAAGACCGCGAGCCCGCAGCAGGTACGTTTTGACTACCAGTAAATCAGTTTATGTAGTAATTTAAAGTTATGTTTCTTATAGGCTCAGGAAGTGCACGACAAGCTGAGGAAGTGGCTCGTGGACAATGTTTCCGCCGGGGTTTCGGCCTCCACCCGCATCATTTACGGTGGCTCCGTTACCGCGAGCAACTGCAAGGAACTGGCCAAAGAAGGCGATATCGATGGATTCTTGGTCGGTGGAGCTTCGTTGAAACCGGAATTCATCCAGATCATCAACGCCAAACAATGAAGAAAGCGATGGAGACTGGATGACAGGATTTCTCACTTATCTTAATCCAATTTGCATGTCATTTCTCTTTGGAGATAGGAACTGTAGCTTTTTTGTTTCTGTGATGTGTGAAATACACGATACTAATCATTAGTTCGTTTGAACCTTTAAAACATTTCTGCTAATATAGAAACTTGAAACAATATGCGGTAAATGTAGAGAACCGATCTACCGAGTCAGACAAGATCTAATATACCTCGCCCAGGTTTCGGGCAGTGTAAAAACGGCAGGATCAAAATCGGTAGCTTTTTAAGCTAGTGCGAAACTAAATATAGACAGAAGACTTTAAGAAAAAGCAGTCTTTAAACGATATGAATTAACTTATTAAAGAAGATAAATACAAAGGGCACCACGTTTTTAAAAAAATAAACGCTGGTATGTTAAGGATATCGTGAACATGGCATTATCAGTTTTGAAACTTACAAGTGAAACGCTTACTCCATTTGTGAATTATTAGTACCACACAGAGGTGCCCAATTGAATACAATTTGAATATTCTGCCCTCTCAAAAAGCGCTATAAGATTAAGGAAAATTTGAAAATTTTGGCGGTTTATCTTTACTCTCTCAGCTGGTTATGAACCGTTTCTGAATTTTTATTTTTTCACAATGCTTCTCAATTTAAGAGAAATGGAATATTTTTTTGTTCACTAAAATATCTTTATAAATAAGGGAGCTAAAGACCAAAAAGCTATATTCTCTCCCTCGTATGAATTGACTGTTTTTGGCGCTTATTTCAAAAATTAAGCCGAAATAAGCAATAAAAAGTAGAGATTTGAATTCTTCGCGTTAAAACAAGTGTTTTGACCTCAAGCACGATAATTTCTGAGGTCATGTATGGCCGCAATATAAAATATTAAAGTATTCGTATTATAAAATCAATCGTAGTTGCACGCGCTCCCGTACGGCAATACGTGACCACGTGCGTACATAGGTTGGCCAACATTGGAAACTAGATTGACTTGACATGAAACGCATTGCGCATGTAGGTTGACTAACATTAGAAATTATATTGCCTTGAAATGGAACGCATTGCGTTCGTAGGTTGAATATCATTGGAAACTAGATTGACTTGTCATTGAACGCATTGCATTCGTAGGTTGACTATCATTCCTAAGTAGCATTAATTTGATATGGGACGCATTGCGTTCGTAGGTTGACTAACATTGGAAACTAGATTGACTTGACATGGAACGCATTGCGCTCATAGGTTGACTAACAATAAAAACTAGCTTGACTTGACATGGAACGCATTGCGTTCGCAGGTTGACTAACATTGGAAACTAGATTGACTTGACATGGAACGCATTGCGCTCATAGGTTGACTAACATTGGAAACTAGATTGACTTGACACGGAACGCATTGCATTCGTAGAGTGACTATTGGAAACTAGATTGACATGGCATGAAGCGCATTGCATTCATAGGTTGACTAATATTGGAAACTTGCTTGACGAGACATGAAACGCATTGCGTTCATAAGTATGACTAACATTGGAAACTGGATTGACTTGACATGGAACGCATTGCATTCGTAGAGTGACTATCATTCCTAAGTAAATTTGATATGGAACGCATTGCGCTCATAGGTTGATTAGCATTGGAAACTAAATCGACATGACATGGAACGCATTGCATAGGTTGCCCAACATTACAAACTAGCTTGACTTGACAGGGAACGCATTGCGCAAATCTTCAAAACGTGACAAGCTTTATACTTTCAAAAGGCGCTACCTTTGAACTACTACTTGATTTTGAAACGATGTTTCTAACTTGAGGGGTTTAGGTGCTAGACGGGTTTGAAGAGAGTACACTTTTTTGTCCGCCGCCAGTTGAAAATAGCGTGCGTTCGGTATACTCGCCCCCTGCATACTCTTTCAGTTTGCACCAGAGCACAAATATTGTGTCCAGTTCAGCAAGCCAAATATTGTACAAGACTTAGAACGCCGCAGACGCGAGAACTTGGTCCCCTTCTAAAGAGTAAGCGGCTAATACAAGATGATCCTTGAGATGCCAAAACCAACCATCTTCCGGATTTTGGGGGTNAACAAGAATACTCTTTCAGTTTGCATCAGAGCATAAATATATGGCATAAAATATTATTGTCCAGTTCAGCAAGCAAAATATTGGACAAGACCTTAGAACGCCGCAGACACGAGAACTTTGTTCTCTTTTTAAAGAATAAGCGGCTAATACAAGACGATCCTTGAGATGCCAAAACAAACATCTTCCGGATTTTGTGGCTACAACAAGCTCCGTATCCCCAGTGCCTTCGTGGCCAAAGTGGGCACTTTACACCACCATGTACCCCCCACCAACTGACGTAATTAATAAATGTGAATTGATCATATATTTCACTGTAGTGGGAACTTGGACAGTTTCGTTCCCATCAAGGTTACAAGTACCCACTTCTGATGACCCCCCCTCCCTTTTACTTAACCTCTACCATCAATTTCATGTAAATTTCTACTCTTTACGAGTGCGAGAACTTTTCCTCACCGTACATTTTTTTTCGCTTTGGTACCCACCTTGGCCGCTTACGAGGCATCTGCCTCGTGAAACCCCCCCTCTAGGCACCTCTGATCACATGGTCTGTGAAGACAGTACAAAATCTGTAGTTCAAATGTTGCCGCGCTGCAACAGATAATACAGCCAATGGCTCCACCGGTTTTTCAGGTTGGTTTTTAAAACATTGGTTATTGGTTTTTAAAACATTGGTTATTGGTTTTAAAACATATATCTGGAATTTAACCTGAGAGGCTTTTATGATAGTTATCATTCTTAATTAGTTCACAGGTTAATATTGCTGTCGAACAGGGAGTCACGATAAATTTATGAACTAGAAAATCAGTTACAAATCAAAAATCCCCTGTGCATTTGAAGTGACATCTAATGACAATACAATGAGTAATAGCCGCCATCTTGTATCCTATACTTGTTAGGCGCCATGCATCAAACTACAATCGACAGGAAGGTAAAAGAAATACCCATATGTGCAAGATAGCATTTTGTTGTATTTCAGTATAAATCTTTACAATAAAATCTTGATTATTAGCACAAGAGTTGAGGGCATGCTTGTAAAAGGGTACTTGCGTATACATTTACTATATAACAAAGAAGTTTATAGGCTTAAAACTACAATTTAGTTGGCGTGCTTTGGTCATCGCTGCTGCTTTCCGACGAAGCGTCTACGTCACTGCCTATAACCAACTTGTGGACGTGGTCATCCTCTACCATGACCTTGTTCTGCTGTAGTTCCTCAGTACAAGGTGCAACGTCCAAGAGTTCTTGGTCATCGTCTTCATCGCTGCTGCTGCTCTCTCCGCAGTAAGGATCGTTGGAGTCGTTGCCCAGTTCGATGTCTTCGGGGGCTCCCGGGGAGTGCTCGCGACTGTACTGCAACACCGTGGTGCTATCACTGTTGGTGCTGTTGTAGTTCAGCGAAGCGTGGGAATAGCCAGCGTTGACGTCGTCGATAGCTTTTCTTAACTGCGTTGAAAAATTCATAGTTAAATAAATTCAATATCTCTTGCTTAATGTATGGAGCTATAGAATCATGGAAATGGTAACATGGTTGTATCATTGTCTCGATCATACCTCTCTTAAGGAGACGACGCCCACCAGTTTACCGATGGCAGTCACGTAGGCGTGGTTCACACCGAGCAATGAGAACATGGAGTGCACTTTGAGCAGCGTGGTTCGCTCCACAAGTTGGAACGGCGCAGGATCGACGCGGCAGAACTGGAAACTTACTGGCTGAGACATTTCCATCTCCTCCCATCTCTTCTGCTCCTCGGGTGACATATCAATCACTCGCTCACGTGGCTGTAACAAACACGTATCAGTGTAAAAGTAAGCAAGTTTTGTGACGAAAGAGTAGATTGTAAAGTAGCAAGGCGGTAGCGATAACAACAGGGTAGTAGCATGTCAAGTCCGTTGACAGTTGCTTAGTACCGAATTTTGCTGCTAGGTGGCCTAACTACCTCGCCGGCGCTTTAGCTAGCAGACGACGTTAACTTTGAAACAACGGATCTACAAGTTCAAACTCTTAAAGCCAAACACAGGTTTTCATTCCTCACCATATAAACAGAGGTAATATATGTTATTAGTGGATAAGTCGGCGAGTCGGTATTCAACTTCTACTTCAACTTGAGATGTCCAAGGTTGACGTTTACGTATATACAACAGTAATCCGTTTTAAGTTTGATCCTGGTTGAGAGCAAGTTAGCTCGTAAAAGTGGAATTGTCAACTTAAGAGTCAACTTGGACTAGGTTATGTAATTACAAGCCGATTTGCCCGTCTATTGCATAACATTGAACTGCCCCAGTTTATCAGGACTGTTTCGACTGTACATGGGTGTAGCAGAAGAGCGCGTAAAGGGTAACATCTTTCAAAAGTGTTGAACCGGAAATAACTTAATGCAGGTATATAGTAATATATTTGATTAAAATAGAGTTTTCACTTGTGTGTGGAAATAGTAAACGGAACTGAAGGGAAGTAAAGCGGTTTACCAACTGAACTTTCTTTGATGACGGTAGGTGTCCACCAGGAGTCAGGTTGACGTCTGATTTCAGATCATTTCCTCGTGTCAGACTTGTAGATTTGCGAAGAATGGCACCAATTGCTTGACGAATTCTGGTCGTACTGTATTTCATAGATACGAATTTACACATTTCACTAGCGTCTTGCAGGCTTTTTGCGTTCTATTATGAGACAGATATAGGTATGTATACAGACATATAAGCTATATGGATCGATGGCTAAATTGATGTATGAATGGATCGACGGATGGGTAGATACATAGATGTAGAGATAGATTAAATAGATCGAGATCTAAATATATAGATAGATACATAAATAGGCAATAGAGATTGATAGATAAATAGACAGACAGATAGCTAGATAGTTAGGTAGGTAGATAGACAAATAGATAGATAAAAAGACAGACGGTCACAGACAGACAGATAGTTAAATAGATAGATGATGGATGGATAGATACATGATAGATAGTTAGTTGGATAGATAGGTAGATAGATAGATAGATAGATAGACAGATAGTTCGATCGCTCGAACAGTATTCATCCGTGCTCTCTTTAACTTGTATATCAGATTAGACTTCACATGCAGTCATACATCGTTAATTAGATTATTAAAAATCAGAACTATGAGCCGCCCATATTTCCTAGGAAATTGTCATCAAAATAGTTTAAAATTATATTCGAATGCATACTTATGATCGGCTCCGGTAAATGTCGAGTACGGTGTAGCCAGCGGGGAAACCATCATTCCGTTACCACTCGACGTGAACGAGTTGGTTCTCTTCAGGATCGACTTAATTGGAGCCCCGCCTTTCTCTTGAGTCTGTCCAATAGGGAAAAAAAGCAAATATACATTGTTCTCGTACAATTCATTCTGCATTGGTGTCTTAATGATTGCAGCAAGTTTTGGGGACGCTACGGTAGGTGGCGTTTTCACAAGTAGTCCTTAATACTGTTTAGATTATAAGTTTAATTGTAATTATATGTACAATTTCAGTTATCTCTTATGAATAAGGATGTAAATATACATCTGAATGGAACTTACATCATCTGAATTGGTCTGTGGCTGGTTCTCTTGCCGCGATGTTGCGTTGGTGATGGTCAAATCAGGCGCTGGGAGCACCTCGAACCGCGATGGCCTCCTCTGCGGTAGTTCCGACGGTGAATCGTTCGTCGATAGCAAAAGTTGGTTCATTTTCTCCATTTCCTTAGCTCTTAAGTTAAAAGATTTCGAAAAACAACATAATTAAAGTTGATTATCGATAAATTGTATAGATTAAGTTTAATTGTTGATTATGTTAAATGGAAAGGACCCTACCGAGCTTCTAATTGCCACTGAGCAGCGACTTGTAGACGTCTGTCACGGCCGACATGATCTTCGATGAGTTTGATTAGCTCGGTTCGTTGAATAGAACCGAGAAGGATCATACTTTCTACAGTATAATTGTTAAGTGGTTTCAGTTTAATTATATTAACTTTAGTGGGAGTTTAAAACGTACCAGGAGTTTCAACTAACGGGAAGGATCGGACTTTCCTGCTCTCCTTGAGGATCTTCTTGAGTTCCTTGAAGGACATACCGTTCCAAATGTACTTGATGTTACGGAGCATGAAATCCTCGACATGCATGGAGTAAGCGGCTATTATAAATATTAGTAATTAAATTAGATGAGATGTTATAGTTTAGGTTATTTGATGACAGCTATATACCGCTACTGGACGGAAGAATATCCGGAAGGTATGGAAGCTTCTTGATCATGATGATGGAGTCGTACAGCGAAGGTTGAAGCAAAGTAGAGACTGCGTTGGAGACGAGGACGGCGATCATCACTGGAATGATGTGACGGATCTGACCGGTCATTTCAGAGATTACGACGCAGATGGAGATGGAGTGAGTCACGCCGGCTGAAAATGCTGCTGCGCCGACAATCGCATATCCACCTGATAGTAGTTGAACATCTATAAGTAACTCTGAGGGAATCTCTTCTTTCCAGGAATGGCACAGTGTCGGTCATATTAGAATAAGCTTACAAGTTAGCCGCCGTAAATCTAGCAATGTTAGTGGTAAACTGTGATGCTTTGTTAAATAGTATGAAAACCAGGGTTGTCCGATATCACAATTTCCTGATATCGATATTATCGATACAATATATCGTTAAGGTTTTCCAATATCAATATCGATAACCTTATCGATATCTAAATTTCTTATCGATATGACATCGATACGATATATCGATAAGGACGCCGTTATCGATAATATCGATATTGCTCCATACGGTTAAACAACCATTATACAACAGTGGTATAATGGTAAAGGTATCGCTTGTAAAAGCACTTTCAGTTTCAGCGAAATCATCGTACAGGCGAATCCATGTTTCAGTAGGCCCCTACGTACCCGGGCGCCCTTTTTCAAGATGATACATGCCCACACAATTGATCAGGGTAGCCCGTACCCTTCTGCTTCTTCTTTTGCAAAAGAAAGCGCCACCAGTGGATCATAAGAGAACTACTTCATTTTATTGAAGTAGACAAACAGAGGGCACTTAATGCTCAACTTAGCTTAAGGTACGGCCAGTTACTGTGCTTTCCAAGATTATTAGAAATAACCTTGTGTGCTTTCGATATTCAAGAAAACCGATATCGATATTATCGATACATAATATCGTTAAGATTTTTCAATATCGATATCGATCAGGTTTCTTATCGATACGATATATCGACGCTAAAAAACATCGATATATCGATATATCGAACAACCCTGATGAAAACGTATCGATATTAAAGTAAATAATTTAGAATCTAAGGGGGAAAAAAGAATGGGATAAAAAGGGAAAAAATTTCCCGTACCGGGAATCGAACCCGGGCCTCCTGGGTGAGAGCCAGGTATCCTAGCCACTAGACCATACGGGAGGTTAAATTACATATTAGCAATAAAAGTATATATCTTCTTGACATATTGATAATGATTGATTATCATTAACTGAACCTGTAATTAATAAAATGTATAAAATATAATTATACAAATACACTCTATGAAATATCAAAATATGTTTCATTATGTAAGAAATGAAATTAATATTGATATCGAATAAAAATTACTATCGCAATAGTTCTACTTGTAACTTTTAACTTTTAACATATATTGTTTGACAAAGATGAATATATCCAACACAAATAGTATGGAAACATAGTCAGCAGCCAATCAAGAGCTTTAATTAGAAAAAAGAGGCGTGGCTTTTATTCTTAATGGCCCAACTATTCGTGTAAATATGATGTCATGGTTTCTACTAAGAAAATACGGTAGAATACAATTAGATCAAATTAAATACATACCGGGTAATATGGGCGAAAGAACCGCAGATCCGACCCGGACTCCTTCAGGGAACCACAAATGCATGGCTTCACCGATGAGGCGACCGAAAGCAGCTCCGGTTTTGAAAACCGGGATCAGCATACCGGAAGGTACGGGCACCGTTGAAGCCAGGATAGTTAATAGAAACTAGAACCAATCCATTCATTTTACTTGACTCTGTTTACTTCAATTTATACTCATAATTAGAGATAATAGAGTTATATAATTAGTCTCACCGTCGAAAGGACGAAAACTCCCAAATTGACCAAAGTTCCGGCGTACGGATTGGACCAATGGGAAACGATAGCCGCTTGTTCCGGCGTCAGATCCTCCTGATTCCACGTGAAGTTCGAGAAGAGTGAAATGATCTGCTGTTGTGTCGATAGCGAAGAAGCCATGAACTGTCCCGTGCCCAGGGGAAACTGGACGGAAGCGATTAACAGCGAGACAAAGGCCGGGTAAATGAATCGACTTGCAAATTTACAATTCCATCAAAATTAAACTTTATACTGATATAATTAAGTTAGATTTTTACTTTTTCTGAAGAAAGGTGCTGATCCTCTTGTTTTTACGCATAAATAAGACGTACTTGCGGTGACACCAGACGAAAGCAGCGCCGTTCAATCCTCCAAAAGCCCTGCAAGTTTAATCTCACGTTAACTTAAACGAAATCCAGTTTAATGTAATATTCAAACCAGATAGACTGATAAAGTTAATTGATTTAGAGTTGATTAGAATCAAGTTTACCCGACGAGAGCGTAAATGAAGAGTTCCTGCGGATCGTAAGGGAAATCGACCTGGTAGCTGGTACCGAAGACTGCGGTGATTGTTTCTACGATAAATTGACATCAAGTTAAATCCATTGTTATCAAATTGAAGTTAATTGGACAATAAACCTTCTTTAGTGAACCAATAGGCGAGTAGCCGGAACATGAGCGCCCCGAAGACCGCGGAAAAGAAACCGCGCCAGTAGTTGCGGATGGCGAAGTACACCGAAGTCACTTCGATGCTGAATAACACGCCTGTGGGTTAATCCACATCAAATTTAACTTAATTCGCTTATTGAGTATATTATTATTGATGTAGTATTATATTATTACAAATAACTTAATATTTAATTTAATTGGGTTAATTTTAAGGTTTCATTTAGAATAGTTAGCTAAATATGAAGAACACTAGTTATATTAGTACCCTATTATAATTAACTGTTCTTATTTGTTATAATTAGATGGCATGAAGACCTCCAATGGGAGCAGCAAAGCAGCAGGAAACGCCAACAGCACAAGCAGCAGCCAGCATCTCGCTATTACGCGACTCGTTCTCGTAGATGCCCTTGAACGAGGTCACCAGCTTCGACATCAGGGTGGCGACGATACTAGCGATGTGCACCAACGGGCCCTAATTGCCACAAACAGAGCATCTTTCACGTTAAAGTATACTAATAGATAGATAGATAGATAGAAAGATAGATAGAAAGATAGAAAGATAGATAGATAGATAGATAGATAGATAGATAGATAGATAGATAGATAGGCAGGCAGACAGACAGACAGACAGACAGACAGAAAGATAGACAGATAGACAGAAAGATAGACAGATAGACAGATAGACAGATACACAGACAGAGAGGTAGATAGAAAGATAGATAGACAGACAGACAGACAGATAGTAGGTAGATAGATAAATCGATAGACAGACAGACAGACTGACAGACAACAGACAGACAGACAGACAGACAGAGAGATAGATAGATAGATAGATAGATAGACAGACAGACAGATACTGAAAACTATCACCCCATAAGAGTACCTGCTTAATTCTTTATAATTTGCTACTGAACTTATGGGTATAATAACATATCGTATTAGAATAATGTCATTAAACTTAATAGTTTGTATTACTTATTATGGAAAATAGTTCCCATACGTTAGTTAAGCAATGGTTATTGCGTTATTAATTATTTACTTAATTAATTATTTTAATTATTTAATTAGTTATATCATTAGTTATTAACTAACTATGTCTTTGACTTAGATGTTAATTAAACGCGAACTTCGTATTCGTTTCTGCTTAACAGTAACTGTCATCAATACACATACAAATTAGAATCGATGGAAATGGTTTAGTTAATCAACTAGATTATCGCCTGTCGTTTGATCCTATTTAAGTTTTAGTCATAATATATAATATGATAGTAATGAATATTATCCTAGATAGAAGGATAACCTCTTTGCCCAGTGGCATGCCGCTTCCCAGCGACGCAGTCAACCCAACGGCCTTGGCGATCAGCGTCCGGAAGGTGAGATACTCCTTCAGGACGACTCCTCTTAGAATGGTCTTCATTTCGGGTATTCCAGAACCTGGGCAATGGAATTTCAAACCTATCAGTACCTGTATAGTACTTACTATATCTAACGAAAACTGAGTAAGTTGTAAACTCGTCAAGAGTACATGTTATTATACTGGTATATATCTGGTAATTGAATTAAAGTTAAATGGCAGCAAGATTAGTAAAGGTAAGCAGTATAGGTACCAATGGCTTGCGGTGCCAGGATGTGGACGAATCCTGCCGAGAAGAGGACCAGACTGACTGGAAGACTGATCCAGGCGAAGTACTGCAGCGCCGGATGTGTGGTCAGGTCGCGGTACAGCCACAGTCGCGCTTTAATAAGTTCCAAATTATACTTAAGTTATACTCATTTACATTAATTTCAATTAAATATTCAAATTCTCTGATAATTCATTGCAGTTCTGGGCTTTTTCTACAGTGACACAAGCGGCGGGGTAGAATCTAAATCGAAGTCAGTTAATTTTTATGACATTTCGACATTAACTTAAGTCTGATTCGTTTAACTAGAATTGCGATATTTGTTGAAGTTTTCCTCTAAAATCTAATATCGATGTGTCCTAGGGTTAATGACCTTCAAAATAGCTGAAGTAATCTTGGTGATTAACTTTGATGGTTAAGATTTAAGCCAAGGTTCGTTACGAAGTCCACTCGCATTAAGTTAACGGCAAAATTCGTCATATTAATACAGTTAAACACAGTTTGAATTTAACTCAGACTTGCAGTACGGGTTAAAGTGATCCTGGCTTCGTATTTGCCCTGCGGGCATATAGATCCGCCGCGCTTTGACCCTGAAATAGCCTAAGGGCAAATGCAAAACCAAGGTTTCTGATGACGACGCTACGTTTATGCTATCACTTATTATATCATTACAATCATACATTTAAATGTATTAACTTCTACTAATGTGGAAAACGATTCTTGGCTTCGCTTTTGCCCTCAGGGCAAACCATTCCATGTTACGTGCATCGTGGAATAGCCGCAGGGCAAAATTCAAGCCAAGGATCTGCAATCCTATATTGATGTTAGATTTCTCGCATTAACTTTAATTAGAGTTAAATTAGCTTGACTGTACCGGTGTTGCACATGGAGATGCCGTAATCCATAAGGAAGCTAAGGACGGCCACGATGATTCCCAGCAGCGCCAGGAAAACCCAATCCTCGCCGATTTTCGAGAAGGAATGCCTCCAGAGGAATCCCACGATTCTGTAGAATCGGGTGGCGAATCTTCCCTGATAGTTGTGCAATTCCTTGGCGCGGATCTTGTCCTCCATGTTGCGATCCTTGTCCATCTCGCGCAGTCGCTTAGCTTCCTGTCGGGCTAATTCGCCCAGACTGCGACTGTAGCGGCCGTACATCTGACCAAAGGGATTTGGAGAATCAGTGGACATTGAGAGATAGGTAGATAGATGGATAGATAGATGGAAAGAAAAGCGACTTTGATCCTTCATGTCGCTGAATACTAATAAGAAGAGCTGTGTATGTGTGTGTGGTATATCACTCTGGTGAGTGAGATCGCTTTCTCGGATTCCATTTGATTAGCATTTGAATTTCGAAGGTCTTCTAACCGGGAAAGGGATCCTGTATAAGCTGGCGCATGCGCGAAACTCATTTGAGACTGAGGAAAAATTAAAACTGGAACTGGTGTTGTTACTATGAGATATCAAACAAGGATCGATCTGATAGCTAGGAACACATATTACCTTGAACTGATAGATGAACTGTACTATGAATTAACTCAATAGAATGTTTCCTTCGTTAAACTGTATTTAATTAAGATTCTTAATTGGCAATTTTATAATTAAAGTTGATATGTAAAATTTTCAGGATTTTTTCGGTAAATTATAAATTGTTGGTTTAACTTTTAAGGAATTACACGAAGATGATTACCATCTTTTAGAGTTATACACAGTTAACTGGTATTAAGTTAAATTGAATTTAAAGGGATATTTTAAGCAAGTTATTGAAACCGTGACGACCAGCAGATTGAAGAGAATGAAATGATCTTGTCCTTGAAAAGGATCCTCGAATAGGCAGACTTGATGTCAACTCACGCACCTCTGTGACGATTAAATTATTCTCCACAGTTTTCCTTATCGACGCTGCGTTCACGTACTATAATGATTATACTAATTAAATTTAAATTATCTTGTCTCATTAATATTGTCCCTACTATAACCAAAAGTTATTGAAATCATCAGATACTTTCGCATCATTCGATTAACTAATCAGGTTATGTTAATGTCGCGATAAAAAAAACTAACAGCAATAGAATAACCAAATAACTTTATAAACATAGTTGATTAGTTTAACGCAGATTAAACTTAATAGCAGCATGAAAACCTTATCGGTATTAAGACGAAACTTTAACTTCTCGTAACGTATTAACGTCAATATTGCAGTCCTTTGTACAATCAATAGTTAATTAGCTTGACGATTATCTTCTTATTACGGTTGTAATTAGTCTTCAATATTTAATAGTTAATTAGGTATTCTGGCTAATTACTAAACAAATTATCCCTCCCGCCAAAACTTTTTAACTTCGGTCACGGGCAGCCTGAAAAACCTGAACCCCTCTCTCCCGGGCCCCGACTTTGGTCCGCAAATCTGTCATGGGCAATTTGGTACTCAGCTTCAGAACAACCGAGGATCACGAAGCTGTGAAGAAAACATACCACGGCTTCAACGGATTCGCATGAAAGATCTGGCCCCGTGACAGAAGTACAAAACCCACACTACAAAACATGATTGTGATCCATGGCTTACCCCGGGACGAACCCACTGAAAATATTCTGCGAGAAGTCGAAATGCAAAACCCTCATCTTGAAAAGCAACTGAAAAACTGCAGATGGCTTACTCCGCAGAGCACTAAATCGTAACCGTTCCGTCATCGTGGAAACTACTTCCCTAGACACGATGAAACGTGTACTCAATTCTCATCTGGCTGCCTTTAACAGCGTTGTTCCGGTAGCTGACTACCAAACTCGAAACCTCTTAACCTGCTACCGATGCCAAAAACTGGGTGATTCACAACGGAAATGCAGAAGTCCCATCATTGTTACCTGTGGGAAATGCACCGGTGCTCACTGGACCAAGGACTGTACTGTTACTACGCCATCACTCTTCAAATGTGCAAAGTGCAGTATGGGGCCCATCCGTCGTACCGTCGTGATTGCAGCGAACGAATTCGATGTTTACAGAAACAATCCTCGAAGAATTATCATACCTAAAGCTTCTGGTACGATTGCACTTATGTCTCTTAACTGTGAAGAAAAGTCAACTTTACATGGACTCGGCTGTTAACAGTGACTTAGACAATGAGGTCCTAGTAATCCCTGTCCGTCGCATCCCTTCACGGGTACTAGTTCTGCAATTGAATGTGCTGTTGCAGTGCATCCTCGTTAAGTCGCTTAAAGTCGAATAAAGCACACATCTCCTCTTAAATTATTCTTTTGGAACTCACAAGTAGCTGTTAGTAGTAGCAAAGTAGTTGATTGGGAACTTTTACTTCCGGCTCCCAATCCCTGCCCCAACAATACGTTGCGCTTCGTCTGGGCACGCTGCAGCCCGCTGTACCAAAACCCTGTCCCAAAGCCTTCGCAACCGGCAATGTAGGATTTGCTGCCACTTGCCCGGACTGCCTGCATCAGCTGCTTTGGGACATTACCTTCGTCGTGGTCGACTTTCCACGGCAATGGCCATAACCGAAGCTCTATACAATATGCTGTGGCACATCGTTGGGGATCAGTTACCATTTCAACAGACTCACGAACGGCAATGCAGCCAGATTTCAAAATCATGAATGTCAACATCTGACAGTCTTATGTCTCATTGCTGGAGAACGATGCGACACCTTTCCAGGCAAATTTCTGGCTCTTTAGTCTGGTGCCCGGGACACACGCTGGTACTTATGGAAATGAACTGGCGGACAAATTTGCCAAGCGAGCTGCCGGCGGCGGCCTTCCTACCCATTACCAGGGGCACCATCCTGTGGTTTAAATAAGATTGCGCGAAACTGCATGTGACAACAGTGGCAAGAAGAACGGAAGCAATTATCTCCTTCTAAACCCCTTTATGAATTGAAACCTTATACCCTTGGCACTTGCTGGATAGGTTGCCAATTTCCTAGACCACAAATCAAACATGTGATTCGTCTGCGGGGCAACCGTTTCCCTATACCCCAGGGTACTTATATAGAATGAAAATATTCACCTCGTGCAGAGACGCAACAAGTAAACATATAAATACAATATCTATATTAGCTTATCACCATTGATTTCAAAGGTTAAAATTAGATAGCTATTCACTTACTTTAGTCAGAAACTTCTTGCGCAGCATTCTCAACACCCCCATTGGACCGTCAATGAAAAAATCCAATCAAATTACACCGTAAAACCCCTGATTGGTACACCAATAACAACTAGTCTGTGAATTTCATTTAAATTTCCCGCCCTTTTTTTTCGAACAAATATTCCCGCCAAAAAAGGAGTAGTTGTTCCAGAGTGAACAACCGTTCCAGTACTGATCTTTGAAAGGATATGTCCAGCGCAATATATATTACGATGCCGGTCTTATCGAAGACGGAGGATTACATTTTCAATAAGACTTTATTTTTACAGCGCCAAAAGCTTAGGAGATATAGAACTTGGCGGTGGTTTTAATTCGTTTCAGCGGGGGCTGGTTGTTTAAACGCTGAACTTGACGACGTCATTCTGCAGTTTCGACTCGTCGGTACCGAGGTATACTTTCACTTTTTATCTATTCAAACTTCTCTTTTAATTGCGTAAAGTAAAACTGGTAATTGTACGCTTAATTCGCTGTTGAATTTACTGTTTAATCTGCTGGTTAATACTTTATTTAATTAGACGTACTACATTGAGTAGCGTAGTGAATGGAATTAACTAGAAACTATAATCTTCATTGATTCTTTTCATTCGCTGCTTAATTTGGTGTTGAATTTGTACATCAATGACAGGTGAATTCGAGTAACTCTAATGAAACTAATTAGAAATGAAATTGTATTGGGATGTGACCGTTGATTGTTTTATTAGATAAGATGAAAATCCGTTAGGATTAGTTGGATTTTAATTTTTTTACGAAGTCGTAAATCTTGTTGGTCTAATCCAGACGAGTGTAAAGGTTCGTCAGTGACGTCAGCAAGTTTAACTCTACCAATGGCATCTCTTCTACTCGAGGTAAGATAATTAACGTAATTAAAAATTAAAAGTAGCTAAAATTAATTATAGTTAATTCAAAGACCTATATTAACTTCTCGATTAGAATGTATTATGGATTAAAGTTAAATGAAAGTTTAAAACAACTTAATATACATTTAGAGAGATAGTGTAAAGGTTAAGTGACGTCAGCAAGATTACAGCCAATGGCATCTTTTCACTGGATTAACGGTAATGAACTTAAAAGCAATTTAACTTAAACTTTATACTAAAACTCGTTATAAAATTAAATTAGAATTAGAGTTTCAGCGAATTAGTGTAAGGGTTAGTCAATGACGTCAGCAAGCCTTCAGCCAATGGTATTTTTTTTACTGAGGATTGAACGTCAATGAAATTAAATATTACTGCAATTAAATTAACGGTAGGTAGTTTCACTGATTGAATATACCAATGACCAGAGATGGGCGGATCATGAAATTTTTTATCCGGATCGGATCACGGATCAGCATTTTTTTCCCTGATCCGGATCAGATTATGGATCAAACGTTTTCGGTTGATCCGGATCGGATCACGGATCAAGAATCTATATGTTTAAAGCTGTTTTGGATCATTTTTCGGATCAAGTTAAAAATAAATAAATAAATAAAGTATTAATGCTGTTTTTTTAACCCCAAAAAAGAGAACGAACGCGAAAACTGTATTGAAATTTTAAGTAAAGAAAAACACAAAAAATTGAATTTTTCGTCTGACCAAACACCAAACCAACTTTACAGCTTTATGGCAGTTTTTAGCCCTCTTTGTAAACAACCAACGTTGCCACATCGCGCTAAGACTGAGCGCACAAAGTCTGAATACCATTCTATCTCCGCATGTTGCCCAACAATATATATACCAAAATAAAGCTAAAATAGTGCCGAGCACGTCTGCTTCCAAGTTACACTTTCGCTTGGTCTTTCCTGGAACCTTTCAGATCCGGATCCACTTTGGATAAAAAAACGGATCGCTTAAATCCATGGATCCGGATCGGATCTTGGATCAGTAATTTTTCATTGATCCGGATCGGATCACGGATCACGATATTTGATCCGGATCATGATCCGGATCAAGAATTTCGGATAATCCGCCCATCTCTGCCAATGACTGGTTAAAATATAACATAATAATACATATTAATTAGAACTCTAGATATAATGAAAGATAATATTAATTAGTGTAATAATCTGATATAGAAAACTGGCAACGCTGTACCGCGATCTGTAACTCGGATCTGAATTAAAAGCGATTACACATCCCCGTTGACGAATCAAATGTAATTACGCATTAGTAAACTCTAAGGTCAGATAATAGAAGCCGAATACCAGAATAGGCTACGGAATAATTATGAATTAACAACTATGATATTATTAGTTGTTAACTAGTTAATTAAATATTACTTCCTATTCCTAAATTAATTGAAAATGTTAATTAAACAGACAATGTTGAGATTCGAATGGCCATAAATCGTAATGGTGAAACAACAGTTATATTAATCAAAGTAGCAATTAAACTAATCTAAAACATATTGGATTTAT
Source organism: Leptestheria dahalacensis (assembly GCA_022114935.1). Classification (NCBI taxonomy): domain Eukaryota; kingdom Metazoa; phylum Arthropoda; class Branchiopoda; order Diplostraca; family Leptestheriidae; genus Leptestheria; species Leptestheria dahalacensis. The sequence goes on along the minus strand of JAIQCU010000399.1, from coordinate 9,377 downwards.
GTTTATATATAGCTATTGTAATACAATTACGAATCAGGCAGTTAATTACTAAGTTAAGTTGTAATTATAACAGATGAATTAGTTTCTTGTTAAGTAATGTTATATTATAATATTTAGTTGTTAAATAATATTATGTTATAATACTTAAGTATAATTATTTAATTTTATCAACTATTGCTTATGAACCCCGACTCAGTTTCTACATAACTATAATATTCATAATAATATTTAATTAAAATATTTAAGTCAAAATAATCGCAAGATTAAGAACTCGTTAATGAAGGTTAACTTATTATGTGTAATGGCAAAAGATTAGCTATCGATTCAAGTCAATAAAAACTGAACTGGCAACGCTGCATTCAAGGGAGAAGTTCAGGAGCCGCAGCCCTGCCAGTCACGTGCTTTTATTATTCAACCAACAACAAAGCCATCGCTTCGTTCATCTCGGTTACTTCCCCACAGTCTTTCCAAACAACAACTACCTTTTCTATTTTCTATTTTCTATTCTCCATTTTCTACTAGTCTACAAAACCAAAACTTCAAACGATTCAACCATTGTTTACCAACAGGTTTACAGAGATTACATATCAATCATGATTTGAAACTTACCAGCGTGTGCTGATAACCCAGCTCTAAATCTCCTTGCGTTGGATCGTCTACGTCGTCCTTCATTGTTCCTCTCATTCAGTGTCTGCTAAACGAGACCTGTTGGTTTGTTTCAATACTATGAGCATCCTATAAACTTTAAGTATAATCGAATTAGAAAGATGATTTGATTCACCTGAAAATGAGGTAAGAATCCACGCGTGGAAAGTTAAAATCGAGAGAGGTTCTAAGCGGAACCTTGTACGCGGGCAACAGTGCAAAATGTGACTGACGGAACGCGACTCGTTTGGAAGCTACTTAAAACTCGTCACGAGGACAAAACCCGCGAGGGTTCGTCACTCAGCCAAAATCCTTCGACTTTGATCTCATTAACTATCAGTCTAATTAAAGTTAACGTCAACTCGATCAAACGACCGTCGTAAACCGTTCGGAATCACTTTCGCGTTTGATGTTTTCCATTGGGAAAGTCAAAGAATCTGGAGATTCTCGAAAGAATCCCGTGACGTGCACTGTGGTGTGTGATTGGAATTCTTATGACTGATTAACTGCAGGAGGCTGTGCTGTATAGTCCAGAAAGGAGGGAAGCATAATGAGTTTATGGTAAATTGCGTTCAGCAAATCCTAGAACTAGGTCGAAACCTATAAAACTAGTGCAGGGAGAAAGCAACTTTATAAAGTGATTGGATGATATTCTCAGCGGACGTGAAGGAGACCTTGACGATTGATCAATGATTGCAGCTTGGATTATTTCATGGAAGTGTTATTTGGTTGTTGCCTGTCTCTTCCGGGACCTAGTTTGTTTCGTGGTTTGCTTGTTTGTTCGGCCATCATTGGGATTTTTGAAAAATACAGATTGTAAACATGTAAGCAAACAAACACATAATGCGTTAAGTAGATAGTTTAAGTGTTTAAAATGTAGGTGGAACAAACAAATACATCAACAAACAAATCAACGAAAAGCAAATAAACAAACAAACCTGCTGGCAACAATGCAAACAATACACAAACGAACAAGCATAGCATCAAATTTACCAAACAACCAAGCTTTAAGCATCAAACAAACATTTGAATGATTCATTAAGTGCATGGGTAGCTTTATATAGGTACTCGGAGTAGATGGAACAAGCAATTTTTACGAACAAACAAAATGCCAGTTAGCAGATAAGCAGAAATAAAATTACCTAACATACCCGTCATACATACAAACGAACAAACATAACAGCCGATCTATCAAACAACCAAGCTTTAAGCAACAAACAGCATAGACGGAACAAGCAGTTTTACGAACAAACAAAACGTCAGTTAGCAGATGAGCAAACAAATAACTAAGATGTAAGTGCGTGCAAAAATGAAATAAACATGGTTTCTTGTTAAAGAAACAAACAAAACCCCAAGCAACAAACAAGGAAATGGAATATACAAACAAATTCACCAAACAAACAAACTATCTAACAATGCAGCATATAAACAAGCAAATACACGTGTGCCGTCGAGTTCAACAAACAATCAAATATTTAGTAACAAACAAACGAATGGAACAACCAGTCTCGTCACTTTGCCAGCTACCATGTAAATCAATTCAGAAGGGAACAAGCAAAATTGCCAACAAACATAATAGTAAATAGTAAGAAGCAAACAAACCATATACACAAACAAACAACATTAACATCCATTTTACCAAACAACCACACATTAAGCAACAAACACACAAATGAAACAATCAACCTCACGAGTAAATCGGCTAGCACATACGTCAAAGGAATTGGAACAAGCATGTCCACCAGCAAACAAAACAAAAATCACCAAAGAAACAAACAAACTATCCAACATTCCAAACCTGTTCACAAACAAAACAAACACAGTAGCCAAATCAACTAACAACCCAACCAAACCTACAAACAAACAATAAAGAAGAACAAGCTAACAACAAACAAACAGTGAAAAACAACAAACAACTAACTGAACAAACGAATGGAAGAGTAACATGCAACATAACCAATCAACCAACCAACCAAACAAGCAACCAAACAGCAAACAAACAAACAAACTTAAGAGAAACATTTACAGTAACCAATCAACCAAGTAACCAGCCAACCGAACAAACAACCCAACCAATGAACAAACAAACAAACTGCAGAGTACACAGAAATACAACCTGTACACATCTACAACCTGTTGCCAACCCTTTAGTCTCTGTACCCACATAACTGAACGCAATGCGGTGATGTTCATGCAAAACACTTGTGTAAATTAATACCTCAAGCCGCGCTATGTTTTCATTCATTTCCATTACACTGAGGCGTCCTACTTGGAATTATTTATGGCTTTTAATGTATTTAACTTTAAAATACGAGGCCAATTAAACATATATCGTCTGGACTTCCTTGGCCGAAAGATATCCAACTAAATACTGGTCAGGCTACTTTCTATCCCAAGTCTTAGCCTTTGAAGATTTCAATCTGAAGGATCTATGGTAAATAGTTCCGTGTTCAATAACACTTCCGTAATTATAACTGAAATGTCCTCCATTTTTAACCTATTCAGTTCTTTTTTCAACAAGCTACGTATTGATAAAATGGATAATGTGTAAATGCTGCTTGTTATAAAAGAGTTTGTTAGCCATGCACACTTGTTTCTGAGTCATCAGTATAACGAATTTCATCAGATGTAAGGCGCACATGGCGGGTAAAACTTACCACCCGATTACTGATTAAACTATTTCCCGGATTCCTGACGTCATATACAAAGCCGTGTACAAATGACAACAAACTTGTGAATTATGTTGGATTGGATCCGACTTGCATTTCTGTACTGGGAATACTCAACGGCGGCTTTATGGGGGCTAATACAGTATGACGTCACGTCACGTGATACTCCATGAAGCTTCACCGGCATACATCCATTGCAAACTTGAATCTCAAGGTTGTAATTAAACTGTAAAAAATAAACAATCATATCGAATGGTCTACTAGGTTTGCGTGTCAAAGGATACGATCAGCTGACAGTCAGGCCGTCAAGATGGCGGACGCTTGAAAACGCATAAGCCTTACAATCTAACACTTCGTTTTCCGCTTTCATGAAACATTAACTTACCTATTGATTAAAGAACACGTCAAACTACTATTATAGTTCTCACGGAGCTTTAAATTAACTGCGAGACAGTTAAAACTGGAATGTGATTGGTAAATCGAACCCCGAGAAAACCTCCGGAGGCGGAGCTTATTTATTGTAACGGCAGTTAATCTGTAATGAATTCGATATCAAAGAGGGTCTCAGTGAAATTTGCTAAACCAAGATATCATTAATTTTAAAAGTATGACAAATTACTGATGTGAATATTATTACGTCAGTACTTTTATATTCAGTTTTGACTTTTATAGGAAATGTGGCAACGTGGCAATGAGTCCTAAGCCACGTCTTCAGTCGTCGTGACGGTTCTTCTGTCACCCGAAATACTTGTTTATTTTCAAAGGACTTAGAGCGAAATATACGAATGGTAACTACATTTATGTTTAAATAATGTATGCATTTAAGGACATTCAATCATTTGAATGCATTGCGCAGAAGAACTGTTATTTATGTGAAAAATTAAACTGATCCGGCATGGGTTTACCTTCCCGTGTAGCTTTCATAACAATGGCAAAGTGGGTGTTGTTGATTAAGTTTTGATATGAAATTTAGTTATCAAGTGGATTCTGAATGAATATCTTTTTAATTTGACAGCCGTTGAAGCTCGATATTAAGCGGAAGCTGACTGCCCGCTCGGACCGCGTCAAATCGGTCGACTTGCATCCCACAGAGCCGTGGATGTTGGCATCCCTTTACAATGGAAACGTGCACATTTGGAACTTTGAGTCGCAGCAGCTCATCAAGTCTTTTGAGGTATTGTAACAACCTTCAAAAGCGCGTCATAAGTTCTAATCATAAGTTGTTGTTGTCGCTGCTTTACAGAAACAGTAAACTTAACACTAAGTACCCATTCACAGTTAGTTTAGCTGTCGTTTGCTTATCTTTTCACTGTACGGCAGGTTTGCGATCTTCCCGTCAGAGCTTCAAAGTTCGTTCCCCGCAAAAACTGGGTCATAACGGGATCTGACGACATGCAGGTATTCGCACTCTACTATCCTCGTTTTCTCGGCCGTAGTTTCCGTTTGCAATCATTGTAATTCGTCTGTTCAAAACAAATTCATCAGATGAAATTCTTTAGGTTCGCGTGTTCAACTACAACACCTTGGACCGCGTGACTGCCTTCGAAGCTCACTCGGACTACGTTCGCTGTATCGCCGTCCACCCGACACAGCCGTTCATACTCACGAGCAGCGGTAACGTTTTGACGACGCGCACGTGCAACCTAGTTTAACATGAACCTAAATCATCCTGTTTATTTTGATTTAGATGATATGCTGATCAAGCTGTGGAACTGGGAAAAGCAGTGGGCCTGTCAGCAGGTTTTTGAAGGACACACCCACTATGTGATGCAGATTGTTATCAATCCCAAGGACAATAATACTTTTGCCAGCGCTTCGTTGGATCGCACCGTCAAGGTAATTTTACGTTGCCGTTCCGATATCTCTCCATAGTATCCAAAATGCAATGATTTTATAATTAGTCTGAAAATGAATTAAAACGTAGGTTCCCTACATAATAACAAAAATATAATTAATTTATAATTAATTTAAGTTCGTTTTAGAAGTAGGTTTTCTATATCTCCTCGTAATATGCAAATGATGTTGAATTTTAAGTTACATATGTAATTTCAAAAAATGAAATAGGTTTGGCAGTTGGGCTCCAGCACACCCAACTTTACTTTGGAAGGCCACGACAAGGGAGTCAACTGCGTCGATTACTACCACGCTGGCGATAAACCCTATCTAATTTCGGGTGCCGACGACCGTCTGGTCAAGATCTGGGACTATCAGAACAAGACGTGCGTGCAGACGCTGGAAGGACACGCTCAGAATATCGCCGCTGTGGCTTTCCACCCGGATCTGCCAATCATCCTAACCGGATCCGAAGATGGAACCGTTCGGTAAATGGACCAATATACAAATTAATCCAGTTGTACTACAATTATCTTTAACTATGTAATAGTAGTCGAAGAATATAACACTCAAAATAGAATTAAAGATAAGGTAAATAACTGATGGAAAGAACTCGAAAACTGCACCTGAGACTCGGAGTATGTGAGTACGAACGACGCAATACACGCTCGTTATGGAACTGTACCATTCTATGTTTCAAAATCAAAATTGAAATATGGAGACGGATTTGAAATAATGTTCTCTATTGTTGATAGGGTCTGGCACTCGAACACTTACCGCCTGGAGACGACCCTCAATTACGGACTGGAGCGAGTGTGGACCATCTGCTGTTTGCCGGGATCGAACAACATTGCCCTGGGTTACGACGAGGGATCCATTATGATCAAACTGGGACGTGAGGAACCGGCCATGTCGATGGACCAGAGTGGCAAAATCATCTGGGCGAAACACTCTGAAATACAGCAGGCTAATCTTAAGGTTCACTTATTGTATTATATCAGTTATACTGGACTTGGTATTTCACTTACTTGTAACTGGTGTTTATTAGATCTTTGTTACTTAGGTATAATTAAGATAATAAGGTAATTAATTTTTAGTTATGTTCATTTATGTGATGTGATGGTTAAAAGCAAGTTTTTTTTATATGGGGTTTTCATTTCAGGCTCTTGGAGACTCGGAGATCAAGGATGGCGAGCCACTGCCCCTGGCCATCAAGGATATGGGAGCGTGCGAGATTTACCCGCAATCGATTGCGCATAATCCTAATGGAAGGTATCATCGCAGAGACCTACTGTTCCTAATTAATTAACTTCTGTTAACCGAACGTTTATTAAATATTAATGTCAATTCTGTTGTAAAAATTCATTGGGATTAAATAACTTTAAATATTTAAATAATTTGATGTCAAATGTATTTTTGTCTAAGGTAAAAAATTAACTTTTGTTATAAGGTTAATTTAATCGTTTCCCGATGATAGGTTCGTAGTGGTGTGCGGTGACGGTGAATACATCATCTACACAGCCATGGCCCTCCGCAATAAGGCCTTCGGTAACGCGCTCGAGTTCGTCTGGGCCGTCGATTCGTCCGAGTACGCCATTAGGGAGAGCGCCACCTCGGTCAAAGTCTTTAAGAACTTCAAGGAGAAGAAGGCCTTCAAACCGGAACTGGGCGCCGAGGGTAATCACTGAATTTTCCTTTATAATTTCCACCAAATCTCAAGTTGTAAAACCACGTTAAATTTAATTTAATCATCAATATAATTAATATTTATGCTGTATGAATTAACTCGTTTCCTTTATAATCGTTATCAAATTCTGATTTTAATTAATATCAAGTTATCTAAAAAATAATATAGCTAGTCGTTGTCGTAGTTATAATAATTTATAAATTAAATAAATGATTACGAGGTTGATTCTAATTGAAATTGAATATAATTAAAGTTAATGTAAGAATGTTAAATGCAGGTATATTTGGCGGATTCATGCTGGGAATCAAGTCGATCAACAGTCTGGCCTTTTACGACTGGGAAAACCTGACGCTGGTCCGGCGCATTGAAATCCAGCCCCGCGGCGTCGTCTGGTCCGATTCCGGCGAGCTGGTGTGCATCTCCACCGAGGACAGCTTCTACATTCTGCGCTACAATGCCGACGCGGTGGCCAAGGCGCTGGAAACCAGGGAGGGGCTGTCGGAAGACGGTGTCGACGATGCCTTTGAGGTCCTCAACGAGGTCCAGGAGTCGGTGAGGACCGGAATCTGGGTCGGCGATTGCTTCATCTACACCAACAGTGTCAACCGGCTGAATTACTATGTCGGTGGAGAGATTGTCACCATTGCCCATCTGGATAGGTAATTATTAATTGGATAATTATTAAGGATCTTGAATATTTAAATAGAATCATAGAGACGGTTTAATGAGATGCGTTGTGTTGATATAGGATGATGTACCTGCTCGGTTACATTCCAAAGGATAACAGCCTCTACCTGGGCGATAAGGAGCTGAATGTGGTGTCGTACGCACTGCAGCTTTCCGTGCTCGAGTACCAGACGGCGGTGATGCGTCGCGATTTTGAATCGGCCGGACGTGTGCTGCCGTCCATTCCCAAAGAGCAGCGCACGCGTGTTGCCCACTTCCTGGAGAAACAGGCATGGACATTTCATTATAATTTCTATTACCCAAGGTTATTCAACCAATTACAATTTTGTATTTAAAAAAAATGACAGATTTAACTCATTAAAATTAAGCGAGTTTAGGAATTCAAACGGCAAGCCTTGGCCATTATTTATACCAAAACATGAATATATTTATGTGATTTAAAATTTTCAAGGTTTTATTCAGTTTCTTTTAATTGAAATTAATGTTTTACAGGGATTCAAACAACAAGCCTTGACCGTCTCCACGGATCCGGAGCACCGTTTCGAGTTGGCCCTGAACCTGGGCGAACTGGAACTGGCCCACCAGCTGGCCATCGAAGCCCAGAGTGAGCACAAGTGGAGACAGTTAGCCGACGTGGCCACCAGCAAGTGCAACTTTGCACTGGCGCAGGAGTGTCTTCACAAGGCCAATGACTTTGGTGGACTTTTACTGCTGGCCACTGCCTCTGGTATCACCTTTCAAGCCAAAAGAATTTCTGAAATAATTATAATTTATATTAAACCAACTACTCGGTTGACGTTAATTTTTATCTGAAGCAGATAATTTTTGAAGAAATTCATTTTATTTCAAATGAATTAACTTGGTAAAATTTTGATTAGACATTAATTGTGTTTTTCTTTTAAAACGTTCCTTTAGGAAACTCGGATATGGTGCAACGTTTGGGCGAGACTGCCGAGGCTGCTGGAACCAACAACGTCGCCTTCCTGGCCAAGTTTCTGAACGGAGACTTGAACGGGTGCCTCGAGGTTCTGATCAAGACCAACAGATTTCCTGAAGCAGCTTTCTTTGCTAGGTTTTCATCAAGTTTCTATTTCTGCGTGAAATTTCAACATAGCTCGTAGAATCTGTAAATTTATCAGGTAGTTAATATAATTAAGTTAAAATTAATGTTAAAGTAATTATTCATGATGGAGGTTACAGTGCTGTTTGTTTAAGTACATTGATTGTAATCAGTTCTTATGCAAGGGCATGAATAGGTTAACTTTAATTACTCTTATTAGTGAATAAATAATAATTCAAGTTAAGTTTTAATTCATAAAATTTTACTCTTGTCATAAATAAATGCTAATAATCAATTTTTGCTGGTTGAATCTTAACAGGACGTATATGCCCAGCCAGATTTCACGCATAGTGCAGTCGTGGAAGGAGAATTTGGCCAAAGTGAACGCCAAAGCCAGTCAGAGTCTGGCCGATCCCGCCCAGTATGAAAATCTCTTCCCGGGGCTCGCTGACGCACTCAAAACGGAACAGTTCTTGAACGTAACAAAAAATATAATAAATTATGAATTTTGTAGTATTATTGTTATTCTGGTTAATTGGTTGAAGTTTTAGTTAGTGATGACACGGTGTAAATTCTGTCCTAATTTTTTTACTTTAGCACATAGACAAATATAATGGACAGTTAGGTAGGTAGGTAGGTAGATAGATAGATAGAAAGAAAGACAGATAGATAAACAGACAGATAGACGGAGAGGCGAATAGGTAGATAAGATGATATATATAAGATAGATAGATAGACAGGCAGATGGATGGATGATTGTTGATGGATAGTTAGATAGATAGATAGCTGGATAGAT
>JAIQCU010000398.1:0-56892 GCA_022114935.1 Leptestheria dahalacensis | reverse complement strand
AAAAGCGTTCAGCTTTCTACCAGACGTGTGGCAGACTTGGATGCGGCTTTAGTTAACATGATAGTGACAGACTGTCTTCCAATCCGCACCGTCGAGAAGGAAGGGTTCAGACAATTCATTAAGGTGAGTAGAGCTTGAATGATGTCGTGTACTTGTGCAGTTTAGAGCAAAAAGGCTATACGCGTCACTAATTTGGCCTTTTCCTCCAAAATAGATAGCTGTTCCCGATTACAACCCACCCAGTCGTGAAAGACTTCGCGAGACTCTTCTTGCTGGCGCGTTCACCCGAATGGAGCAGAACCTTTCCATCTTTCTACAGTCAGCCGTGTCCTGTGCCATCATCATGGACATATGGTCCTCGAAGTCGATGCAGGGATACATAGGTGTCTCGTGCTCAATTGTCACCGAGGACTTCAAGGCGGTAAACTGCCTTCTTGCCTGTCGCCACATTGTCGGCAGCCATACGGGAGAGAGAATAATCGCCGAGTTCGAGGATATTGTTCTTCGCTTGAACTTGTCAACCAAAGTGCTCCGAGCTGTTACGGATAACGCCAGCAACATGAAGAAAGCGTTTTCTTCCTCTCTTCCGAACTGGAGTAAGGAATCGGACGAACTGGAGCTGGAGAGTGACGAGGACAGTGAGGCCGAGGAACTGGATGGCACCCTTGATGAAGATGACGTAGTTGCAGTACAATCGGAGGCGCAACCGGATGTCAGAGGTTCGATTTCTTCTGCTGAGCTGCTACTAAGATCCAGCTGTGTTGCACATACGTTACAACTGGTAGTGAAGGATGCTCTGAAAGTCATCGAGGTAAACAAACTATTCTCCCCGCAAGACATTATGTTATACTGATATCAGGATAATAATGCAACGTTATGGCATCAACGTTGGCCTTATACTTATGTCCTGCAATCTTAGTAATTTTTTCTCATCTTATTTTGCAGCGAACTTCAAACAGCGCCATTGCCCGGGTGAGCAAGATTGTAGCCTCCATCAGGAAAAGCACCAACGACACCGAGTCCCTGTTATCCAGCGTGGGTTTCCGCATACCGGCAGCGAACGCAACTCGGTGGAACTCTCAGCTCACCATGATAGACACGTTCCTAGATGCCCTTGACAAGGATCCGGCACTGCCCACGAAGCTGAACGCCTTCAAGAAGCTTGGATCTCCAACCCCAACGGAAATGATCAAGCTAAGGGAGCTTGTCATCCTGTTGACGCCTTTCAAGTATGCAACAGACGAACTGCAAAAGGACGGGGAAACGATCGGTGCTGTGGTACCAGCATACCTGAATCTGGTGCTGATGCTGGAGAGTCACCTGGGGCGGAAATCTGATCTGGTTTACTCCAAGCATATTGCTGAAACGCTAATGGCGTCTCTTAAACGGCGACTGCAGTACGTCGAGGACTTGCAGCAACTTTACGTTTACGGTATATACTTCCTCCGAGTATATGATTCCTCCGATCTTCCGCTTACTAAAACAAAGACTTCAGCTTGTCATTGATAATCGAGTTTAAATGCAGCTTCTTGATTTTCAGGTTCCTGTCTTGACCCTCGCTTCAAACTGGAATGGATCGTAGCGTCAGAATCGCTCACCACAGCTCAGTTGAGGCAGCAGTTGCTGGAGGAAATCAGCAATTTTCACTCCAACCGCAACAGCACCGAGCAGCTCCCTATCCATGGTAGTGGGAATCACCGCCAGTCGCTACCAGTAATTTCACGCAGCGAAAAAAGCAAGAACGCTTTCTCCTATTTGCCGCTTAGCCACAATAGGGACGTGCAAGCGTCGGCTGAAGCTGTTCCGTCATCTACAGCATCGAGGATCGAGGAGGAACTTAGCGCTTTTTTTCTCGAACCGACGACCGCTATCCTTCCACTGGAATATTGGCGTGTAAACCGTGTACGGTTTCCTCTGTTAGCAGAGTACGTTCGCTACCTTTTCTGCATCCCAGCATCGTCTGGGAACATTGAGCGAGTCTTCAGTCTTGGTCAAGACATCTTGAGCGCAAAACGCAACCGACTAAAGCCACAGCTGTTCGAGAAACTTCTCTTATTAAAAAGAAATAAAGACTGCGTTAAATGCTGAAATTGCGTTGATGAATTTTATTTTTAAAGATTTTTAAAAATGTATCTGTAAAGTATCTGTATTTGCGAAAGAAGTAACGGTATCGGTAGCGGTCTACTGTCTTCTAAAATGTATCTGTAACGGTAACTGTATTTGTCAGCTTCTAAAGTAGCGGTAACGGTAGCAAATACAAAAATTTTCACCGATACGCAACACTGATAAATAGATAGACAGATATATGGATATAGAGACAGATAGGCAAATAAATAGATATATAGATAGATTCATAGATAGATAGACAGACAGATAGATAAATAGATAGACAGATAGATAGATAGAAAGGTGGATAGATATAGATAGATAGGTGGATAGATATAGATAGATATATGGATGGATAGATAGATAGATAGACAGATAGATAGATAGATATTACTTAAACAGATAAATAGACAGACACATGGAAAGATGTACGGATGGTTGGATGGATGGATGAATGGATGGGCGGATGGAAGAACATATAGATGGATAAATAGGTAGACAGATGGATAGAAAGGTTTCTAGCCTTGGATGCTTGTGTCTATCTATCCCATCTGTGGACCGTCTATTACCTATCCATCCATTCACCCATTCATCCATTCACCATCCAACTATGTAATATCTACCTTTTAATATTTAAGTTCACATTTCAGTAGTTCCTATTGACACAAGTATTCTAAGTAAGTTAACTATATTAAATCTGTTTACCAGCCGCTTTGCCAAGCATTCCTAGAGTAATGGGAGGCACCGCCAGCAATAGACATCCAATAGCGGCGATGTATGAGAGATTCTGAGCTTGTCTGGACGTTCTGCAGGACAAAACTCGCTGAAAGTAGACCTTTATGTGAACAAAAAATAACGTTTCAATATATAAGAACAAAGAATGTAAACATCTAATATAGAGTATAGAACACTCAGCCTAGAATTACCTGCCAAGGTATTCCTCCCAGAATTACTAGAAGGTAGACGTCGATATAAGAACCTAACGCCTTGGGTTCAATGGTGTCCATCCACGAGTTATTGTCCAGTAACGAGTAGTCGATTGCTTCGTGTGTAGCCACGAAGGGAATACAGAATACCTGCAAGAGTAAACTAAAGCTTATTTCTTAGTTGTCTATATATATATGTACCGATCTGTCGATCTATCTATCTATCTATCACTTTTCCTATCTATCTATCTATCTATCTGTTTGCCTGTGTGTCTATCCATCTATCAGTCTATTTATCTATCTACTTGTCTACCTACCTGTCAATCTATCTGTCTATCCATGTATCTATCTATCTATTTATCTACCTATCTATTTGTCTATCCATGTATCTATCTATCTATTTATCTACCTATCTATTTGTCTATCTGCTTATCTATCTATCTATCTGTCAGTCTATTTGTCTATCTATCTATCTATCTATATCTGTCTATCTATTTATTTATCTATATATCTGTTAATCTATCTGTCTATTCTTCTATCTATCTATCTATCTATCTATCTATCTATCTATCTATCTATCTATCTATCTATCTATCTATCTATCTATCTATCTATCTATCTATCTATCTATCTATCTTTAAAAACTTGCCAGTCCAAAGAGAACGCAGAAGAGCTGCACAACATCGGTGTAAGCGACGCTGTAAAGTCCACCGAACATGGTGTACACCACCGCGACTGCAGCACTGATAATGACGGCCAAAGTGATGTCGACGTTCAGCATCACGCTCAACGTAGTTCCTATATTTCATTAAAGAAAAATTAAGAAGTAATCAGAATATGAACCTGTTCACCAAGTTAAACGATAAACCGCTAAGCCACACTGCACACTGGCTTTGTTTGTAAACAATGATACGCCATCTAGCGATAGCGTGTCAGAACTAGTTAATTTTCCTAATCCCTAAAATTTTCAAACAAAACAATTCACTTAAACAATTACCAACTAATAAATTAAGATAATCAATCTGAACACGAATAGCTGAACAGAAGAAAGAAGAATACACTTGCCTAAAGCAGCTAGAATCGAAGCGGTCCAGAACACTTCCCCGCAGAGGCTCGGGATGAACAGTATGCCTCCCATTCGAGGCCCGTACTTCTCTTGGAACGGGTCGAGCATCGTGACGTAACCTTTGTCTCGCATCGGTTTGGCAAATAGCATTCCACCTGTCAATTACGAGAACCAACTTATAGCCATCTGAAATGCGTACTGAACACATCTTAACCGTTCGTTTACTTGTAAAGGACTGGTTTCAGCAGTCAATAGCTTACTTAGTGCGAGTCATTATATTGGAAGTTAAAATCCTTCTTATAGCCATCTGAAATGCGTACTGAACACATCTTAACCGTTTGTTTACTTGTAAATGACTGGTTTTAGCAGTCAGTAGCTTACTTAGTGCGAGCCATTATTGGAAGATAGTTAGAAACATTCCACATGTCAGTTACCAAAAACCGTCTTATAGCCATCTGAAATGCGTACTGAACACATCTTAACCGTTCGTTTACTTGTAATTGACTGGTTTTAGCAGTCAGTAGCTTACTTAGTGCGACTCATTATGTTGGATGGTCTCTGTCAGTTACCATTCTTATAGCCATCTGAATTGCATGCTTTACACATCTTAACCATATTTAGCTTGCACATTTTAACCTTTGATGTACCTTTAGCTTTCTTTTTTAACTTTTTTTGCTTAATCAACTTCACTTAAGGTGATTAAGACATCTTAGTACACTGATAAGTAACTGAAGTCGATTACCTAGCAATAAGCTGAGCGCATAACCTACTGGAACCTGGGTACATTTCCATATCCCTCCCGTGAATGCAGCCTCTGCTGTACCGTTGATGTAGCCACCAGCAACCCACGTGGCTAATAGACGACAATTCAAACATAAAATGGACGAATTATTCAGCGAAATGAAATGATATACCCGTCATTGTAAGTACACCGACGAACAAATTCATATTCCTCCCGGCTAGCATCAGATTATCCGCATTGCGCTTGTGTCTCCAACCAGCCCAGATACCAATGGCCAGCACCAGAAGGTAAAACACTGAAACGGCTACAATGCCCAGGAAATTCACCGCCATTTTCCCCCTGCAAGTGTCAAAATATTCGCTGTACACTTCAATACAATCACCTTTTCAGCGACGTGCGTGTACAGCACAGAATCACTCAGGATCAGGTGCACATTAGAAATGACATGAAATGGATATCAATTTTGGAAATAAAACAACTGCGTTTGTTAGTGTTGACATAGTACTTAACGTGATCTCTTATTATCCGGGCGCATTATAAGGTCAAAGTTCAAATTTGAACGGAACGATGAACCTGCGTCATTAATGTATCCTTGAATCCTTAAATTTAATATCAAAGATGCAATTACTAAGTTATTTAGCTAAATATTTGAATAATTAATCAACTAATACTGTTGCATGAAATGTGTTTATGCAAAATTAGAAATAAATACGAACAGCATTTAGTTTATAATTCCGCCGCTAGATGGCGCTGATTTCCAACCAAAACAAAGCGTCGTAAATCACACCACCTGATACGACTGTTGGCCAATCTCTCATATCTTTCACCAAACGACCGGTGGTTTTAAACGCAAGTTATATTAAGAATATGAATTTAAACGATTTGCTTACCTTGTCAGCCGTCGACTTTGGTATCCAGTGGATCCTCTGGGTATTTTCAGCCCTTTTTAAAACCGAAAAATTCTACGATTTGGCGGGTACGTAAAATCCCATACAGTATGAAATGTTACGTAACTCGGGAAATGTCGAACTTACCGGAACAGTTGGCTTCCAAACTTCTTGAAGTTCAAAATCGATGGATTTACAAGAGTTTGTATTGCTTGTCTGGCAGTGTACATCACTTCTCCATCTTTAACTCATAAATAGTTGAGACCTTTTTCACCATTCAGTGTTGCCAGTTATGTAATAATGACAGTTTTTATTCTGTATTTTTTCCGCAGGTTCCTCGACTTATATTGTTCTCGCGTTACTCAGCTACTTCACCAATGTCGCTTCACATGCTCGACGTGGCGTCCAGACCTCCATGATCGTGATGTGGGCCGTAAGGTAACGTGAACGCATCCGAGCAGTCGAAGATTACGAGCCTTAACTGTTTATTCGTATCCGTTGCAGGCTGGGTACGTATCTGTTCACCAGAATTTTATCGGAAGGTCATGACGGCAGGTTTGACAAAGCTCGTGACAGCCCGCTGACTCTCTTCGGCTTCTGGACCATGCAGGGAGTTTGGGTCATTGTCACGCTCCTCCCCAGCCTCATGATGCTGCTTTCGCGCAATCAGCCGCGTCTGGGTTACCGTGACTACGTTGGGTGGACCCTGTGGACCGTCGGCTTTTTACTCGAAGCTGTGTCCGATTACCAGAAGTCGCAGTTTCGTAAAAACCCGGCAAACAAGGGCTCGTTCATCGACTCGGGACTCTGGAGTCTGTCCCGCCATCCCAACTACTTTGGGGAAATGCTGCTTTGGTTTGGACTCTTCATCAGCGCCAGTTCGACCTTCACTCATTGGTCGCAGTACTTGTCCGTCGGGAGTCCCATCTTCGTTTGCCTTTTGATCTCGTTCATCAGCGGGATCCCGCTGCTCGAGCAGCACGCCGCGAAGAAGTACGGTGGAAACCCAAAGTACCAGGCCTATGTCCAGAACACTCCGATTTTAATTCCCAAGTTGTGGTAACTGCATGAGACAATTGAAGTTTAAATTTCCAATATATAATGAAATAACGAGTTCCCCTATTGATTTATTCCTTGTCATTTATAATTTTAATCACGAAATATATCAGTTTCTTGATTATATTGCATTTAATAATTTGAATTTGTTGAATTAATCAGTAGTATTAAGGGCAAATGAACTGACCTTAATGTGACCTTGTCAAGGGCGCCATACATTACTTGAGGAGGACGTTCATTGAACCTTCGCGTAGTAAACAGTGCGATTGACGCATAGAAGTGCAGGCGTGCCTTGAAAGCCTTTTCTTGTTCTCTAATTGCTGGTATATCGCTTCTAATAACAGCTCGATGTCTTTGTGGTCCTCTTTGGGGAACCTCTTTTGATCTAACGACTGCTCTTAGCCTGTTGCTACTCTGGCACAGCTCATTATTAGCTGCCATTGACGACTTCAGCTTCCATTGGTCCTCAAAACGCCATAGAAAACCTATAGCGATTACTCACTTTCAAGCGTCCGCCATCTTAACGGTCTGCTGGTTATATTTTATCATGAAAAGTCTACTCGTATGTTTGTAAAGAAGGCCTATAAAGCGCTTACGGATAGTCACGTGACCTGACGTCATACTGGTTCGACTGGCAGTTATTTAGTATCAAAATTGGCCACGTCTTGCCATAAGCGCTTACTTCGGTGATCTAACATAGCATCTTACTGTTGACTGCTTGTCTGCTCCCAGTTTTCGCTAATCGTATGGCAGCGTAACAGTATTTCGCTCGAAGATTATTTAGATGAGCAGAGGGAATACAGCGCGGTCTGGCATGTACTGCATTAGGGACTTGCATAACTCTATTTTCCGTCCTCTACCATACGAAATTGTCTCGAAGCAGAGCCGACATACTGGGTGTGAAGGTGGGTTGACTTGACGCGGGGGGGGGGTTACAACATATCCTCCACCACTTGCACCTTTGCAGCTATCTGTGTGAAGATCGATAAAAGATACTGCCACATGTATATATACAAAACCGCAATGGTTTCTGCAAGACTTGGTCAAATCTTATGATAGTTACACCTGGCTTCAGATTTGCCCTGAGGCTATATTAGTATCAAACAAACGTGAAACTTGAACCTCTTAAACCAACCAGGGGCAGGGCTGGGGATTCGTTAACTTTGCATCTTTCAATACCTTGTCGATATGATCACATTTCTGGTTGAAAGAGAATACTGAATCTCAAAGTACGAAGTTAAATTCAGTAGAAGAGAGAATTCCCTTTTGGCTGTGGTTTATTTATTCGATTTGCGTTTTCCCCGTTGGCGGAAAAGAAATCGATGTTTCATCCCAAGGTAAGTAAATAACACGGAATTTCTTTCTGACCGCGTCTTGGCTTTTTACCTTTTCCATGTGTGTGTGTGGGAGAGAAAAAAGGGGCGCGCGCGTGCCGTTCAAAACCCGTTCTTCTTTGTTGTGTTTTGGTATGTTTTTGCTAGTCTTAGTCGAATGTCAATAGCTGGACAGAAAGGAACAACTTCCCTTAGAAATTTGATACCAACACGCAAACTAATGAACCCAAATACCATGCGTAAGTGCGTTGTCAGTACCTGATTCAGTTGGGTCTTGACTGTTGTTGTTACTGAATTCAAGTGAGTCCCTGTTTGCGGGTACGAAGGAGAAAAATACTTTGCGCATTGCTGCATAGGAGCCTTGAGGGACCGACCTGCTGGCCGTGTCGCGGCGCCGTACCGTCCGGGGCCAAAAAGCCGATATCTGGGCACACGTGAACTTAGTAGCCGGCTAACTTTAGTCACACACGTGCCACTGCTGGGGCTGCTTACTCACCGCTGAGTCAGTTCATCAGTACTTGCTAGCAGCTGGATAAAACACTGGCCAAGCTTGTATCTCGTTATCAACCGACTACAAATCAAGGTATACGCGTTTCTGATTTATAGGTTTCAGTAGTTTGATCAAAACGTCCAGAGAGAAATCAATAGAATTGCCTTTGAAGCGCCTGGTTAAGTTTCGACTTACACGACTGACTGAAATAATGCATGGATGCTTTTTTAAGACGTATTAACAAACCGTAGGAGAAGCCAAGAGTCAATACTACACATGAATGAGTCAGTTTATAAGAGTGCGTGTGTGGCGAGGTCACGACAGGAGTCAATCAGCATGGAAACGCAACAATAACATCAACAATTACCATATCGAACCCGAGTAGCACTCATTAATGATGCACTGGGCAATGTTCGGTACGACAAGGGAATGTTGTTTACCAGCTTACCTTAACATAGGAGCATAGCTAACCAACATCTTTCAGCAGGATTCAATTGCTTGTTCAGAACTAGATTCGTTTAGTAGCTGTCGCAGAACTAGCTTGTATCTTAAACTAGCGTTTCAAACATCTTACTTGACTGAGACTTGATAAATCAAGTTTAAGTAGCTGAATATACCCCACGTAGGATTTGTAAAACTAGTCTTAAAAACGAAAAAATCTAGAATTCGGTCTCTATCCAGCACATAGTTCATACGTCTTAGTCGATCTGATAGCAGCTCAGCCCCTACTTAATCACGAATCAGTAGTTGTACGACTCATTTGTAGTGGTACAAGTCGGTGTACACTTCAAATTACTGTACAACTACTAGATCGGTTCTTATTCAGCATCTTAAAGCGACTGACTATCGCACCATATACTAGTTAGGACACCAGCTGACTATAAACGGCTTAAACATGTCTGCTTTTGAATCCATTCAGGCGGTGTCTGTAAACGTCGACAGTATTAATGGCGACAGCCGTTTGGCACACATCATGATGCTTTGATGATGTTTCGCAGCCTTGGAAACGATCTGCAAACAATTCGACCGGGTCATCGCCCAGAATCCATAGGAACTGCACTTTTGTCTGTGAATGGTCTTTTCAAACCAGGCCCAAGTCGCCCTTCCAATAATTCATAGTGCACGAATCGATAGGTTTTCATCTGTTTTGAAAACAACAAGAAGTGCCGGAGCAGCGGCGGTCCGATAGTAGCAGACCAGAATGGGTATCTTGAAAGCGGGCAAGTTGGCCGCTGTAGTGTTCCTCTTGACGATGTTCTCATTGTACGTCATCATGATGGAACGCCTGTGTGAAATCAGCACCAAGATTGTCGAAGACTGTTGCAACGGCACTGCCATCGATGTTTCCGTCAGTAGCGAGCCGACCAATTCCAGTACCGGTGAACACAAAAGTCTTCCGCAGGTTCTCATCATCGGAGTGCGTAAGGGCGGCACCCGTGCCCTGCTCGACATGATCGATTTGCACCCGCTCATTGTCAAGGTAAACAAGTCCTGCCGTTGCTCCTGATGAAAACTAATGGCACCCAACACGAGCGGACGGTTAATCGTTCTAATGAACCCTACTTACTTGCGTGCAAGGAGACAGCATTGTGACGTGTTTTCTTGTATAACTTCAGTAGACTGACAGTTTTTGTACTATTTTATGACCTAGCCTTGAGTTATTCATCAGTGTATCAAAACTCTTGAACTGTTTTATGACGTCACAAGTCACGTGTTCATAATTCTTCAAAAACTCTTAGATTTAGACTATTCGTGGATGTGTCAAGCTCTGGGACTAGGTTATGACGTCACATGAACATTATTCCTCAAAGTACTATGCTGGAAACTAGTCGTCGATACGTCAAAAACAGGTTAACTCATTGTCATTGGAACAGGGTGAAGTGACGTCCATGTGCTTAACTCGGTTACCTTTACGAGACACTCCCACGATTTGATTGCCAAAGACGCAACAGAAATCGCGCTTTTATTGCGGCCCGTAATTTTTCCTTCACGGCATGGTAATCTGACAAAATGGCTCAAGTGACGTCAAGACCGCCCTACAAATTCAATTGACAGCCCATCAAGACTGCAGGTTATTGCCCATTTTTCCAAGGGTTATAACCCCCCCCCNTGTAACTATATCTAGACGCTTTCTTACTAACACGTGCAGTGTAGAGCGAAAAGACAAGCGTTTTGAATGGCGCGGGAATCATGAATTTTTGAAACGTTTGGAATTTTATGTTAATGAAACTAATGAACGGATCGTGACGAAACTTGAAGGGTACATTAAGTGCCACTAGTTCTGTATTCAGTATTTTTGGGCGTCTCTATCTCTGGTAGCGTGGAAGCAATAGTCAATCGACTCTCTGCCAGCAAGAGGTAGTTTCAACTATCGTAAACTTTGCCCTTAACAATTAGAGCACTTTGCACAATAGCAACACTAACCTAACCTAACCTAACCCAACCCAACAGTACACAGTATCGAGATTAAGATGTATACTGATAGGTTCCAGCAGAAGTTCACTTCTTCGACAAGAACGACAACTACCAGCGTGGTTTAGAGTGGTACCGGTCACAGATGCCCCTCACCACCGGTGACCAGCTAACCGTGGAGAAGAGCCCCAGCTACTTTATCACTCCGGAGGCTCCTGAAAGAATCTGGGCCATGAATCCTGCCATTAAGCTGCTGTTGATCGTTCGAGATCCCGTCACGAGGCTACTGTCCGACTTCACCCAGATTGAAGCCATGAGAGCTAGTCATGCGCTACCTGCGAGACGCTTTCAGGTTAGCAAATTTTAGCAATTTAATCATTGCAATAGGGGTGGGGGGAGTTATAAGTCTTGCTATGCTAAACTTACTGCTACTACTATGCTACTGCTGTTCATTTGCTAATAAAGAGGAATAGGATATGCGAGTATGTTACTATCCGACCATGTGCTGCTTACAACACCTAAACTAGTATTACGCCTTTACTATGATTTTGATGCTGCTAATATAAATTTCAATGATATAGGATTACTAATAGCTGTAATTAGGTATCAACCGATTGCTGCAGTAACTAGAAAGAACTTAACAAAAGTGAGTGCTATTTTGATACTGATCTTGTTACTTCACTACTTTTACTAACATCATATGCTACTATTACTGCACCTATTACTACTAAACTAGCACTACTACTAATACTCATATTATTACTACTGCTACTTCTACTGTTACTGCTATTGCTGCTGCTGCTAATACTACCATAACTACTACTGCTATACTACTGCTACTACTGCTACTACTGCTACTACTGCTACTACTGCTACTATTGCTACTATTGCTACTATTGCTACTACTGCCACTACTGCTACTACTGCTACTACTGCTACTACTGCTACTACTGCTACTACTACTCCTACTCCTACCATACTACCACTCTGCTAAGTACCACTGCTAATACTACTAATCTTACTACTATTACCACTAACAGTGCTACCATACTTTACCATTACTACTACTACAGCCACTTATTAATTATACCAATTAAGATCTAGTTTAATTGCTTCGCTGTAGTGTTAGGTTTAGGACGGCTGTTGTTGCCCATAAAACCTGTTTGGATACCAGTTCTCAGCTCAAAAAAAGGAGCTACACACGCAAACCGTATACGAGGAAGGGGGTTGCATTTTATGTCTATGTGATGTGACAGGACCATCAGGCGTTATAGCTCTAACTGCTCTTTTACCTTTTCACGGACTCAGATGGTATCTGTCCGTTCACGGTTTATTCTCCAAAGCCAAAGTGACAGAACAAAACCCAGCAACGCGGCTCTATCGCACGCAATCAGTGTCACCCGGCGTCATATATAACCCCAGCCGTCTCTTCTAATCCTATTGGCCGACTAGTATATCAAGACCTCGTGCTTCATCATCGTACTTAGCAACAGGAAACACATAACAGCGCTAAACGATCATCAAATAGTAGTAAACAGTAGGGGAGTAAAACATCAAAAATTAAAATAAATTGAAGTAATGGTTAATGATGGATGGTTTTATATGAAAAAGGCAACGCTTCTAGGCTGCAGGTTAACGAGTACGAGTGCTTTCAAATAGATTAAGTGCACAAGAGACTCGCGCTACAATGAGCCGGTAAAGTAGCACAGCACTGCACTAATTGTATTGCGCCGCGCTGCTAAAGAATAGCGTCCCAGATGAAAGGAAACCTAAATGCTTCTGCCTCTTTCCTGAGAACTCGCACCTCGTTTACCAATCACTTTAACGCCCTACTTCATTTAACCATTTTCGCAGTCTTTGATGCCGTGCAGTAGAGAGCCAAAAAAAAACGGGTTCTGAATGATGGATCTTTCAAACTTTAGGATTTTATTTTGGCTAAACTAACAGCCCGATTTCAATGCAATTTTACTTATGTGTAAACTGCTATTAGTTCTACACTCGGTATTTTTTTGGTTCCTATATCTTTGATAACGCGGGTGCTATAAGCGATCAACTTTTCACCAGCAAGAACCCTTTTGTATTGCTCTTAATGCTTCAGTGATGTTGGTTTGGGCGACGTAACTGACTCAGTATCGCGATGTACCCATTCTTTTTCTTAATAACATATGTAAGTATGTTATTCAGTA
Organism: Leptestheria dahalacensis; assembly: GCA_022114935.1. Lineage (NCBI taxonomy): Eukaryota > Metazoa > Arthropoda > Branchiopoda > Diplostraca > Leptestheriidae > Leptestheria > Leptestheria dahalacensis. The sequence continues at coordinate 43,687 of JAIQCU010000398.1, read as the reverse complement.
TGCAAGAACAAGTCTGATAATATCAAATGTCTGAACAACAAGTCGATTCAGTCTACTGAAGTTTTGATGTCGTGGTTCTGAGACAAGGGACTGGTGGAAGGTCAAAGATGGAAGTTTGGTTGCTGTATTATCAAAGTAAGCAATTAGCATTGTTTCCATCCGAACCCAAAGCTGTAAGGCCAAGTTACAATAAGCCGAGGCATCTCCTTTTCGCAACTGGAAAGTTGCTAGCATGTCAATTAAGGATCCTTAACAAACTTCTGTAGCTAACCTATGACAAGTTCACTCATAATGAAAAGGCGAATGCTGTTTCCAGTGGCAACTTCAGCAACTGATTAGTATCCTGTTTGTCTATCTATCTATCCTTCTATCTATCTATCTGTCTATCTGTCTATCTGTCTATCTATCTATCAATCTACATGTCTATATATTTGTCTATCTATGTCTATCTATCTGTCAATCTATCTATCTGTCTATCGTCTGTCTGTCTATCCGTCTATCTGTCTGTCTGTCTATCCGTCTATCTGTCTATCTGTCTATCTATCCATCTATCTATCTGTTAATCTATCTATCTATCTATTTATCTATCTATCTATCTATCTATCTACCTACCTGTCTATCTATCAGCTCTAGCGCATCTATCTAACTAGCAGTGTAGCTATGCTAATCCATAGCTAAATATTAGCAGCTTATCTTGACGGCAAACCAGACGACGATCACTCGGAGCTACTAGTTCTCAACCCTATAGTTCATATCGACTAACTTAGGTTTAACCATGAAAGTAAGATAACCCCTTATTGGCTACTTTAAATCACTAAACTCGGAATGTAATCTCTTCGTGAGTAAATAATGGACTCGGTCGGCTAGACATGATTCAATTAATCTTGTATGTTAAGTCCAAGTTAGTAAAACTTAGCTATATGGTTTAGTCACGAGAAGTCCAGAATAACCAAGTTTGCTTGGGTAGTGCTACAACAACTGCATCCTTTGCTTGGTGTACGAGAATTAGTAATAGGGTTCAAGTGAACTTGCTTTATCTTGAGTGGAGCAATCGAACTTTAGGTAGATATATGACCACTAGTTTCTTAACATTCCATCCTTAAGTTTGGTATTTTAGATCATAGTATTGAATTATAGTTTAGAGAATATTAGTAGTAGGTCATAGGTCCACTTGAGACTGTTCCATGTTGTATTGCACGTTTCGCAGTGGAGTAAACTTTACTGTTCACTTGCGTCTTAATATTAAAGCGAGTCCTGGAAAAGACTGGCAATAGCCGACCTTCCCTTGACCTGTGACATGTTCAGCGAGGGGGGACTTCTTTGTTAATTGCTATTTCATGGTATCGATTGCCGAGCAAGGCGTTTCAATTCAGTGAACGCCAACAGCTTTGCAACAGGGGGGGGGGACCGCCTTGAAATGGAACAGTTGTAGCCTTTCTGTACTTGACAGATCATTGATAGGTGCACAAGTGAACCACCAGTAACCTGGGCAATAAAAAATTGCACTAATGGTTCGATTATGTATTCAAGTTTTTTTCCGTAAGCTGAAATGTCAGTCGCTTTGAAAAGATACGACACCTTTTTCGATTCTGTTGCGATAAATAGATAGATAGACAAGAAAGATAGATAGACAAGATAGATAAATAGACAGTTAGACAAACAGAGACAGGTAGATAGAAAGATACATAGGTAGATAGATAGAGAGATAGAGAGATAAATAGACAGTTAGATAGATAGACAGATAGATAGATAGATAGATAGAAAGATAGATAGACAGATAGATAGATAGACAGATAGACATAGATAGATAGATAGATAGATAGATAGATAGATAAGTAGATACATAGATAGATAGGTAGATAGGTAGATAGGTAGATAGGTAGACAGACAGATGGAAAGATAGATACATAGATACATAGATAGATAGATAGATAGATAGATAGATAGATAGACAGATAGACAGATAGACATAGATAGATAGATAGATAGATAGATAGATAGATAGATAAGTAGATACATAGATAGATAGGTAGATAGGTAGATAGACAGATGGACAGATAGATAGATAGATAGATAGATAGATAGATAGATAGACAGACAGATATATAGATAGATAAATAGCTAAATAGATAAATAGATAGACAAATAGAATACATAGAGAGACCGATCAATAGATATACAGATGTATAGATAATCAAATAGACAGATAGATGGTTAGATAGATAGATAGATACATGGATAGACACATAAATGCAACAATACTCGATAATAAAAAAACACAAGAGTATCGAAAGAGATGAAACCGAAGACATATCCATGGGTGGGATATACTTAACACATACGACAATCGTATCCATGGCAACCGTAAAAAATACCACAAATTTTCATGAAAGAAAGACTCTTGTTTTATTTGTTACAGAATTTTCTTCCGATGTGAAACCATAACAGAAGAATAGCCTAGCAGAAGACTATCTATGGCCGATATTCATCGAAGCAACATACTACATTATATATTATTACACTCTATTTATATTATAATATTATGATCAGATTATTATTATTCTATACTCTTGAATTATATTGATACTTTTTTTTCAAATTCTCCATGTAACTGTTTCGTTTGGAAGCTAATGAAGCCCAGCTTCTACCCGAACGTTATCCAGCACGTTTCTTTTGTGTACGGAGTCTCTTAAAATGAATAACCTCAACTTCCTTTTTCAAATTCAGCGCGGGGCTCGTCGAAGCGTCCAATGTCAGTGCGAGCTTTCTCTGTTGATTGAAAAACAGATCGCGTGTGAGCTGCTAGCATGTTTTGAGTTTGACTGGAAAGGGAGACACGTACAGTTACAATGTCTGGGTGATATGCTTCACATACCACAGTTGAAAATACAATTAGACAATTAGGGTATAACTATATAACCGTACATACATGCATACAAACATATATGTACATGTATTGTACTAATCATGCATACTATACTGTACAGTATAGACTTGTTTGTATATAGGGGGCTTGTGCACTTTGAATTGTCCGCCATCTTGACGGTCTAGCGATCAGCTCATCGTATTCTTCCCATTCCAATATCTGTCGTAATATCTCTTCACAATACTCAGATCAGCATGCAAATTAGACTGCGTTCATTTGAGTACATGATAGAACCCTTATGAAGCATGACGTGGAGAGTCACGTGACGTGACGTCATCATGCAAAAGCCCCTGTGTGCCGTTTATCCTGATTAGCAGATTGATTGCTCTAATAGATCCTTCATAATCAACATTCACTGTAGAATGCGACTTGCCCAAATTGTGTCGACAAAATTACGATTTCCAACGTGCTGTTTAAAGTTGTTAACAAAGCTTTAATTGGATTCTTTTTGGGAATAGGACGTAGCTCTACTATCTTCGGGAGAGGTCAATACTCAGTACCGAGCAGTGCACGTGTCCCTGTACGCCAAGTTTCTCAGTCGCTGGCTCAATGTATTCCCGCTTCGCCAGCTGTACATCGTCGACGGCGACCGCTTAATCCGCGAGCCGTGGACTGAAATCCGTCAGGTGGAATCATTCCTCAACCTTCCGGCCGGAATCCAGCGGGACCAGTTCTACTTCAACTCGACTAAAGGATTCTACTGTCTCAGGGAACAGAACGGTTCCCACCGGTGTCTCGCCGACACCAAGGGCAGGAAGCACCCGCAAGTTCCTCGCCAGGTCATCTCGATCCTGCGCCAGTTTTTCGCGCCACACAATCGAAAGTTCTTCGCTATGATTGGTCGAAATTTCCACTGGCCAGAACGATGACCCAGTCCTGCTTCAAATACTCTTTATGTTCAAGTTTACGGTCAAATAAAACTGTGATGATAAAAATATAATTGGCCAATAACATCGTTATAATCACATTAGCACTTTCATCTTTTTCTTTAGCCTTTTAAGAGAAACCATCAAACCATTTGATTGAGGGCGGGAAAGAGCGATGGCACCAAAGAGGCAACTTTTCCGATCCCGGCCTTGTTTCGCAATTTTGGCTCGCGCGACAACAGAGGAAAGTTGAAAGCGAACTTTGCGCTGAAAGAACCTTTAATTAGCAGCATGTTTACACGCGGGGGCTTTAAAACTTTCCCGGACAGGTTTGAAATTAACGACCCCTGATGGTAATGAAAAACCCAGCTGCTATGAGACAAGATAATTAGCAATCGATTCCATGAATACTTCAAAATACAATTCATTCATTTTAGTACAATCAAAGTTAAGTTATTTACACCCAATTATAAAGACAACGACTAGAAACGACAAACGAGTAGTATGTTACCAGCCATTGTTACGTCTCGGGGAGGACAGCCACTTGGGAAGAGCCGCTGAAGGGCTCTTGAAGAATCCCGCTTTTGCTTTCTCGTTGACGTTCCTCATTATAGTTGTAACTTACTGTTACTCTAGTTATTTGTGAGTTATTCTGTGGTTCTTTCCAGTCGTCAAAAGGTCAAGTTAGGTCAAATTCTAACTAAAACCGGCTTTTTAGTCTATACTTTTCATATCCATAGGAGGAGAATCGATGTAGTTTTAGCTGCAGTAAGGTCAACATTTCCATCTTCGTCGTACTTTCCTCACTCGACTGTAAATTCGAACCTTGTGAATGGATCACGTGACTATGACGTCATCATGCTAATCCCCATATGATCGATTTAAGGCCCATTAATTTTTCTTTACAAACAATTAAAGTCGAGCCGAGGCAATTAGGTATTCCTGGTCACGTCTTACTGCCACATCGTCTCGGTGTAAGAATCGTGCTTCACTTTCTTCGCCATCCATTTTGGAACGCTGCGTTCGCAAGACTTCTCCTGTTTGCTTCCCCCTGGAGAAAAGTACCTGGGCGTATGTTCTGTACGTCTCTGGGCACTAATGAGATTAACTTCAAGCTTCAGAGTTAGTGGATCGATTCTGATGAAGAATAGTACCTGGTACAGTCTAGAGCAAAAAGCGATAAGGGTTCCGAATGGTAGGAAAATGATCGATCTTCTTAGCTTTGGAATTTTATTGTGGCAAAACTAAAAGCCCGATTTCAATGAAACTTTCGTAATGTGTAAAGTACTATTAGGTCTACATTCAGTATTTTTTTTACTCTTATATCTTTGAAAACGTGGGTGCTGTAAGCGATCAACTTTTCCCCAGCAAGAACCCTTTTTTACAATTGCTGTCGACCTGGTTCTTGATTTCACACTGAAACGATAGGGGGATCTTTACACAGGGAACCCGTCCAGTTTTCGGGCAGTGTGTGATCCGCAGCTTGGGCGAAAGTTAGTTAAAGGTTACCAGAGGATCATATACGTTACATTGGGTTAGTTTGGGCCGTCTAGAAGCGTGGGAAACGCTCATATTTGTGCAGCGGGGCTTATATAGCTTCGTGGAAAATGGCACAGACTCGCACATGGGGACCTGAGCACTTGAGCCACTTTCAACATTTATCAAGTAAATAATGTGATGGTGGATTTGTGTAAAACTTGGTGGTTTTACCTCTCCACGGATTCTTTTTATCCAGTTTTTCTAACCTCTGGATTTTCAATGAAAGTTAAATTTATGATAGTGTGATTGAACTACTTTTAAAATCCGAATTCGATATACAAAGATGCAGCGGTTCAAAACTGTATGGTTAGTATCAAATCAATAAGGAACGTCTTGATTGTGTTAGTTTACGTTGGTTGATTTTGTTTTTAACTGAACCTTAAAAATCCAGTCTACTAAATGATAGACAGCGAACAAGGGTTACTGTGGTGATTTACTAGCCGATATACATATAGATAGATAACATAGATAAAGATAGACAGACTGAAAGATAGGTAGATAAACTGATAGATAGATAGGCATATAGATGTATTGATAGTTAGGTAGATAACAGACATAAAGACAGATAGGTAGATAGATAGGTAGATGGATGGAATATGAACCATATTAGCCTATCTTTAATCACTATCTTTTCAACGGTAAAAAATATGCAGTCGCGATTTGATCGTAATTTGCCGGGATATTTGCAACAATAGCATATAACTCTACTGTCTAGTGTCAAACATACTTCGTGATGTACAGTACAGAGCAAAAAAACAGGGTTTCGATTGACGGGAAACTATTGTAATTTTTATAAAGTTTAGAATTTTGTTTTGGGATATCTAACGAACCGATTTCATCGACACCTTAGGAAACTGTTAATAGTTTTATACTAGGTATTTTTTGTGTTTTAATAGCTTTGAAAGTGTAGGAGTAATAAGCAATCAACTTTTCTTCATCAAGATCCCATTTTTATTGCTCTAGACTGTACGTATTGCAATCCTTGTCTCTGGAAAAGGTATTCATCAACATACCTTGATAAGGTTGCAGCTAGTTTCCATTTAATAAAGGATATAGATAGATAGATAGATAGATAGATAGATAGATAGATAGATAGATAGATAGATAGATAGATAGATAGATGGATAGATTAACTGATAGATAGATAGATATATAGGTAGATCCTCATTTACAGAGATCCATAGAGATATAGTTACTTATAGCTCTACATAGATACGTAGTTACATAGACACATGAATAAACATATTGTTAGATAGAACCGCAGTCACTTAGATCCATAGAGAGATACGTCTAGTTACACAGATAGTTGGATAGATAAATTGTTAGAACGATAGACAGATCCCAGGTTGCACAAGATCCATAAATACACAGATACATTGTCACATACCTAGATGGATAGGCAATTAGACAGTTAGATTAGTACTGCACACTACGAAGAATAGTTATGCTCTATAGATGAATACAGAAGCAGTCACTACTTAATAGTTTTTTAAAAAGCCTAGTATTTAGAAGTATAGGACTAAATATTGAATAGAGAATTATGTTGGAGTCAAGCGCTCTCCTGAATCTGAATAATTAAAGCTCAGTAACTTCCCGCGATACTAACATGACACACGATAAGGTTTAGACAATCGATTCCCATCAAGTTTGCCAGAATTCCAGTCGGCCCCCCCTAAAAATAAACCTGACGTCAACTGGACCCACTCAGTGGATCACAACTTGTCACGAAAGGTGAATCCACAGTTTCGTCTTTCATTCATCATTTCTCACATGCAAAAGAATTTATCGTCATTGGACATCATATTCAGTTAGATCTGAATCGCAGTCTGATTCATGAACCTACATGATGATATGAATCATCACTGCAGATCAAGTTAACTAGTGAAGTTGTCATATGGTTGGTGATAAAGCTACTTCAAGGTCGTAAACATGTTGTCCAGCTACTGATTAATCATTCAAAAAAATTTTCGTACTTTGTTCAGCTTATCTGAACAGCAGACTCGGTGACGAACCATCAGGGCAGCTGTGTGTTTAAGCTGCTGATAAAACCCTTCATAAGCAGGTGCTGATGAACCAATACTGCATCAGTACTGACAACCGGTTTCAACGACAATGAATTCGATCGTCAATACTCTTCCCACGGGTTCCAGTATCGCCCTGCTGCTACCTGTACATCATGGAACCAACCCGAAGACGAAGGAACTTCAGTTGAAATCCAACGCACTTTTGGCGCTTTCAATCGTCAATATCATCCTCTGGACAGTTTCGACGGTTCTCGGGGTAAATCTAAATCCTCTCCTTCATCTTCGCTATCACAGATGGTAATTAAACTCCCGTCATTGCCATACATATAGGTAGCCATTCTAGTTGCGTTCAACGTTCGGCTGTTCCACTTTAACAAGTCCTCACTCGACACTGGAGGCTGGGGCATCTGGTGCAGCTGGTTCTACGTCATTGCAGGCTTCACCGGTTATTCTGCATCGTACAACAAGCGGAAACCACTGTATCTACTTAATCAACCATCATGCGCCTGTACAAGACGTTATACTTATAACTTGTTGTTGCTTACAGAGTCGTTGCCACCTTAGTTTTTGCGATTTTTTCGCTTCTGACATCGATCGTGGCAGCTTCGCTGTCGGGAATTATGGGCGGAGAGACGTCTTACTATTACAGCTACTACTGCAGAACCTACGACTCTAACAACAATGACATCTACTGGTATCGCGAATGTAAGGCTTATTTATAACCATACTGGTCAGTATAACTGATAACAAACATACACAGTGATGGACAGATACCGATGGTTAGTCAGCTGTTCGCTGGTTAGCTAGTTAGTTTAGTTAGTTGATTAATAAGTAAGTTGGTCTGTTCGTTAATTAAGATGGTTAATGAATTAATGCATTAGTTATTCACTTACTACGGTAAATAGTTAGCTACTTGGTAAGTTAGTTTAGTCAATTGATTAACAAGTCAGTTGGTTAGTTCGTTAAGAAAGATGGTTAAGGAACTCATGCATTAGTTACTTAGTTAGTCAGTTAATTAGCTAGTTAGTAAGTTAGTTTAGTCAGTAGATTAGTAAGTCAGTTGGTTAGCCCGTTAATTAGGATGGCTTGAATGAAGTAATACATTAGTTTAGTTAATTAGCTAGTCAGTAAATTAGCTAGTTAGCTCGTTAATTAGTAGATTATTAAATACACGTTTAATTGGTTAATGAAATAGTGCATCAGCTAGTTAATATAGTTGATTAGTTAGTTAGTAAGTCAGCTAGTTAATTAGTTGGTTAGTTACCCAGTTAGTTAATCAGTTAATTAGGTAATCACTTAGGTCAGCCAGATATATATCTATCCGGCTATATTACTATTATTATGGTGGTTATTCACTATACCTATTGTTATTGCTACATTAAAACATTCTCGCACCTTCAACTATCTTACTAAACACTTACTATCGCTGTGTTGTATACCGTGCATGTAATTATAGCCGGGTTCGTGGTTCACTCTCAAATAATGATCGTCACCTCTTCTTCATCTTGAAAACTATAGGCGACGTATGGAGTGGACTGGAATTCACCTTGATGGGTTTCAGCATCATCGCCTTCTTCATCAACCTGGCTGTAACCATCATAACTTCCATGGCCCTATGTAACTGCTGTAGCAAGAGAACCACTTCAGGCCCTGTGGTAATGCAGCAAGTCCTGCCTAGCACCTATGACAACCAGCAGCTAGCCACGATGCCAATGTACGCCGCTCCCTTAAGCCCTACTGGTGTGCAGCAGTCAGGCTGGAGTAGCATTCACCCAGGCCAGCAGCAGCTGTCGCAGCCTCAGCAGGTCTTGCTAGCTACTGCACCCCAGCAGTCTGTAGTGTATCCCGTGCAGCAAGTTCTGCAGCAGGATTTGAGCAGCACACCCAGGTCTCAGACGACACCACTGACCGTAGAGACGGAAGACAAATGAACACCCCAGTTACCTTTATTAGTGCATTGCCTAAGGTGTAGCAGACTGTCGTAACGATAACCATGGTAAAGTTGAGATTGTTTCTAATAGCAGCTGAAGATGAATGTAAAATACAGTTGGCAGAAACATTACAAGATATCGAATTAGCTTGAGGTAAAGGCTGAAAGAGAACAGGTGAAGGTAGATAGATAGATAGATAGATAGATAGATAGATAGATAGATAGATAGACAGATAGGCAGATAGATAGGTAGATAGATAGATAGATAGATAGATAGATAGATAGATAGACAGATAGGTAGGTAGGTAGATAGACAGATAGGTAGGTAGATAATTTATAGATAGCGGAGCCTTGCATTCCGCCTTGAAATAAACCTGACGTCAGTTGAATCCATCCATATGAACCGCAGCTTATCATGAAAGGTGGCCAGACCTTTATCTATCATGACTCATTTTCCTAATACAAGATAAGAGGCCATAATTCGATCGTAGTTAACTAGATTTGAATCGCAGGATCTGTACAAGTATAGCTTGAACCATTCAGTTACACAAGGCAGCGGAGAAATATACATTACGACGCAAATTACGTCATACTACACCATGCCGCCATATACTACATCATGCTACACATATACAATAGGTATACTTTCCTCATAGCCTTGTATTACAGTATTTTACATCCTTTCAAGAAGTATACTGTGCGCATACTATCAGATCCCAACCGGCCCTAGAGCCCAACTGGCATCAGGCACACACAAAGGTATATTAGGTAGATAGACAGATATATAGACAGATAGATAGACAGAAAGACAGACAGACAGACAGACAGATAGATAGATAGATAGATAGATAGATAGATAGATAGATAGATAGATAGATAGATAGATAGATAGATAGATAGATAGATAGATAGATAGATAGATAGATAGATAGATAGATAGATAGATAGATAGATAGATAGATAAATAGACAGGTAGATAGATAGATAGATGGATGGATAGCCACATGGATAGATAGATAGATAAATAGACAGGTAGATAGGTAGATAGATAAACAGTTAGATTGATAGATAGATCGATAGATCGATGCATGGATGGGTAGATGGACCGACAGATAAAAGTGGGATTCTGGGGCCGGTTGGGATCTGATAATATGCATACGGTGCTATATGACATGGTATGCACGTGTCACGTGCATGTCTAATATCACATCAATCATCATATCAAGTGATTATATATCACGTAAGTGATCAAATAAGTAGCGCTAATAGAGGCACTAAAGACTCGAACCGTTATCTGTCTGTTACTAATTAAACTAACAGAAAAAGAGGGAATCTGACTTTGACCCGCGCGATGTGCTATCGGATGCACATTGGGACCCGCTGCTGATATAAACTTCCAAAAGCAGGTACAGTGGCACCAGTACTGTGACACAGTGCTGATCGTCATTTTCAGTAAGAATGAATTCGAGTGTCATCACACTTCCCACAAGTTCTACTATTACGCTGTTACCTGTGCATCATGCAGCCAAGCCGAAGAAGGAGACACAGCTGAAATCCAGTGCACTGCTGGCGCTCTCCATCATCAATATCATACTCTGGACAGTTTCTACGGTTCTCGGGGTAAATTCGACATCTTGATGATTAGATTGAAGAACTTGGACCATAATGTCATTGTAATGTAGGTAACCATTCTAGTTGCGTTCAACGTCGGGTTGTTCAGATTCTACCAATACTCTATCGACCTTGGAGGCTGGGGCATCTGGTGCAGCTGGTTTTACGTGATTGCAGGCTTTACTGGCTATTCTGCTTCGTACAATAAGAAAAAATCATTGTAAGTATCTTACCAAGTTAAACCTTCTCACCGAAGCTAACATTTATACTGTTCCAATTGCAGAATTGTCACGACCTTAGTCTTTGCCATTTTGTCGCTTATTTCGTCGCTCGTGGTAGTATCCATATCCGGGATTATGGGTGGAGATACGGCCCATTATTACAGCTACCTATGCTCGACCTATGATTCAAACAACGATTACATTTACTGGTACCGAGAGTGTAAGTTGGTTTATGAAATTCTCAATCAGAATGGCTGTGGATTATTTGGTACCAAGATAGAGGTAAACACGGATAGGCAGATAGATGGATAGATGGGTAAACGGATATATTGATACATGCATTATGGATGGATGAATAGATTGATAGATGAATGGGTGGATAGACGGATGGATGGATGGGGGCTGATGGATAGCTAAGTAAAGGTGGATAGATGGTTGATGGATAGACAAGTGGATGGATAGATGAGAGATGTTTAAGTGGATGGATGGTTGGTGGATGGGTGGATGGATGGATAGATAGATGGACGGATGGATGGATGGATAGACAGATGAATAGATGGATGGATAGATAGATGGACGGATGGATGGATGGATAGACAGATGAATAGATGGATGGATAGATGGATAGATAGATAAATAGATGGATGGATGGATGGATGGATGGATGGATGGATGGATGGATGGGTGGATGGATGGATGGATGGATGGACAAAGAGATAGTTGGTTGCATTCAGTAAAACTTGGTACTTACAATATACAAAGTGTTTATGATACACAATAGATAGTATTACTTACACCTCAGACTGCCTTACTGAGCACCGTACTGCTCACATGTACTGTGTTGTTGTTAAACTCAGTTCAGTGTCAACTTTAAAGTGTTTCTTTCTTGCTTTAAAAAAAATCAGGCGGCGTATGGAGTGGACTTGAGTTCAGCCTGATGGGATTCAGCCTTATCGCCTTGTTCATCAATCTGGCTGTAACCGTCATAACTTCCATGGCCCTATGCAGCTGCTGTGGTAAGAGAACCACCTCAGGCACTGCAGGAATGCAGCAAGCCCTACCTAGCACCTATAACAACCAGCAGCTAGCCACGATGCCAATGTACGCCGCCGCTCCCTTAAGCCCTACTGGCGTGCAGCCGCTCTTTAACAACGCAGCACCTTACACAGGCCAACAGCAACAGCCACAGCCACAGGTCTTGCTAGCTACTGCTCCCCAGCAGTCTGTATTATACCCCGTGCAGCAAGTTCAGCAGCCTGGATCTCAGATGACACCACTGAGCATAGAGACGGGGGACAAATAACTGTTGCAGTTCTCACCGCTTCGAGCAAATATAGCAAGTGCTTGTAAGCGAGTTCTCGCAAATTGATATTACCACATGGAAAATGTACTAGTTAGCTGAAAACGACCGTAAATACAGTTGGCAGAAACACGAAATGCTATTTTTTAAAACAGGTTAATGCCATATCAACCTTCATGGTAATGCACTAACTAATACGTATCGGATTGCTTGAGGTATAGACAAATATCGTCAGAGCGAAATCGCGTAACAGCGACCTTATTCCAGAGATTCACACAGCAGGACAATTCCATCGTGAATGAACTGTTTTCGTTATTTGCAGTATGTGTTTGCGAATAGCAAACATATGGAGATAAACTCGTACAGATATTTATTAGCCGGTGAATTCGCAAGTGAAAAGAGGGCGAAATTTAGAGTCGAATCATGTACGACACATATAGGTAGTTGAGTCGACCAATGACGTAGTTCGGCCATTGAGTCATTGTAATTGAGTCATGATGACGTCATAGATGGGCATGGCAAGTCGTCATATATGTGTGACAACAGACAGCGATTGATTTTGTGATTCAAAGCTTGAACTTGCACCACTGCTGAAATAAACAACGAGAGTCCAGAGGATCGGCAGTGACACTTGACATGGTATGATTCAGTCATCAGTCTTATCAAGCCTCCTAGAACTCCAACCGGTCCCAAATAGCCCTGACGTCAATTGGAACCACTCAGTGGATCGCTATCCTTATCATCAAAAGGTTTACATTTGACCACAGTTTCATCTATCATAACTCATATCTGAACATGTGACCGAGGGTCGTGAATGAGTTGCGTTCAATCTAATTAAAATGGCAGGATCTGTACATTGTATGGCAATGAATGGTGTACAGTCTAGAGCAATGAAAAACGGTTCTTGCTAGGGGAAACGTTGATTGCTTATTGCTCATTCACTTTCAAAGATATAGCCACCCAAAAAATACTGTGCGTAGGGCTAACAATACCTAATGCACTGTTAAAGTTTCGTTCAAATCAGTCTGTTAGTTTAGCCAAAATAAAATCTTAAATCTGTTGCTCTGGATCTGTGCGATATACCCATAAGATGTAACTATAGTTGGTGACCAAGATACTTCGAACCGCAAACACGTCATCCGTTACTAATTAATCATTCGCCAAAAAAAAAAGATCCTGTTGCTTTGTTCGTGTTATCTGGCTTCCCGGCCGGGCGATTGCGTTATCAGTACCTTGGATCTCTGCTGCTGATAAACACTTCTATAACCCAGGTACAGTGGCATCCGTACTGCTCACAGTGCTGACCGCGTCACTTTCAGCAGGAATGAATTCGAGTTTCATCACACTTCCCACGGGCTCCAACATTGGGCTGTTACCTGTGCATCATGCAGCCAAACCGAAGAAGGAAACACAGCTGAAATCCGGTGCACTGTTGGCTCTTTCCATTATCAATATTATCATCTGGGCAGTTTCTACGTTTCTCGGGGTAAATTGAGAATCTTCCTTCGTCATACTAGATTGAAGTACCTTAACCAAAGTCACTGAACTATAGGTAACCATTATAGTCACGTTCAACGCTGGGTTGTTCGACTTCTATAGAGCCAGTATCGACCTTGGGGGATGGGGTATCTGGTGCAGCTGGTTTTACGTGATTGCAGGCTTCACCGGCTATTCCGCATCTTACAAGAAGAAGAAATCATTGTAAATTCACGTACATGGCCCGATTAAGAAAGCTATAACGACAATCTTTTGTGTTTGCAGAATTGTCACGACACTAGTTTTTGCTATCTTCTCACTTATTACGTCGCTAACAGTGGCTGTCATATCTGGGGTAATGGGTGGAGAGACGTCCAGACGTAGCAGCTACCTGTGCAGTAAATATGATTACATCAACGGAAACTACGTCAACTGGTACCAAGAATGTAAGTATATGTTAAGACAAAACAGCTTCCGGTCATCTGTAGATCGGTACCTTGGTTTATAAACAAGAAAGTAGATAGATAGATATACAGATGGGTACATATATCGATAGACAGGTAGATAGGTAGATAGACAGACAAACATAAAGACAGGCAGATATAGATAGGTAGACAGACCGCTAGATGGATAGATAGATAGATAAATAGACATATAGTTAGATAGATCGTTAGAATATAGACATATAGACCAACAGATATAGATAGACAGATGGACAGATAGATAGATAGATAGTTAGATAGATAGTTAGATAGATAGACAGATAGATAGACAGATAGATAGGCAAATAAATAGACAGATAGATAGATAAATACCCAGTTAGATAAATGGATAGATAGACAGACCGCTAAATAGATAGACAGAAGGATAGATATACAGATAGATCGACAAATAGACAGATAGACAGACCAATTAACAGATAGATAGACAGACAAATAGACAGACACAGACAGACGGATATGGACAGGTAGACAGACTGGAAGGTATAGGCAGGTAGATAGGTAGTTAGGAAGCTTCACTTCATACCTTTATTCTTTATAACATATTGCCTTTGTTGTATTAAACTATCTTTCATGGGTCTCAATAAATGTAATGCTGTTATCTTTTTACAGATATATAGTTTTATCTTTAAGTTTTGGCTTAGCGCTATCATTGTTAATCCCTCGTTTTTCAAACATTAGGTGACGCATGGAGTGGACTGGAATTCACTTTGATGAGTTTCAGCATCATCGCCTTCTTCATCAACCTGGCTGTAACCGTCATAACCTCCATGGCCCTATGCAGCTGCTGTGGCAAGAAAACCACTTCAGGCGCTGCAACAATGCAGCAAGTCCTACCCAACACCTACAACAATCAGCAATTAGTCACTATGCCAATGTACGCCTCACCCCTGAGCCCTACCGGTGTGCAGCCGGCCTTCATCGGCACGATGCCTTACACAGGTCAACTACAGCAGCAGCCGCAGTCGCAGGTCTTGCTAGCCACTTCAGGCCAGCAGTCTCTCTTATATCCTGTGCAGCAAGTTCAGCAGCAGAACACGAACACTGCTCCCAGGTCTCAGATGTCCTTACTGAGCGGAACAGAAAAAAAATAACTTCTTAATTCATCATACTTATTTCGTTCCTTGTTAAATACACGGTTATAAGCTGATGTTGACGATGGATATTAGTACCAATTAGCTATTAAGATATAGCCGTGCACAGTTTGGCAGAAACATTGGTTGTTGTCGCAGAAGAACATCAACGCCTCAGATATTCGGCCGAATAGTATGAAGTAAAGAAATTTACAAAGTATGTAACCTGAATAAGGTTGAAAACATTAGCATCAGCAGAGTGAAATGTCACAACAGCGCCCTAGTTGGAACATCAACTTAGATTGCGGTCACTTCCTTATTTCCAATTGCACAACACAAAAGTAGTAATAGAGCACTTGGTGGGTGAAATGTTCTCACGTATAGGTTTGGAAAAACTAGGGAAATTGAGGGAGACTACCGCTGGCGACCATAATTGATCATGCCTGTGGTGAATATCCCTCTATCTATTCTCATCGTATCACAAGCATCTACAGATGGTCCTGCTGCAATATGGAACTTGATAAATCTTTCAGTTTAACTTATACCGCAATGTTGCTGTTTTAAGGTCAAATCCAAATGAAAGAAATGTTACCATCAACTGTCCAATTAATCTGCCACCGACTGGTCCAAACTCTAGACCACAAGACTAAATTTACAGCTTCATAGTTGTTCGTAATAAACGTATAAAAAAAGAGCTGCATTTGCACAGCAATGGCATGCCGTTCAGGTCTGTCGAATACACTAAGTAAAGGAAACGCAAATGACATATTATGACGCACATGTCCTACTTTCTTTACTACCCGTACCACATTGTCCATCGAAGCAATCTGGACCGACTTCAGGGTTTACTTTGAACCTTCTAGTCGCACAACTACTCAGTTGGATACTAACCTCGGAGGTGGACAGTCAGCTTCCCTTTACCGGCGTTAGCTAAACCTCTGCACAGGAATGCTCCACAAGGTGTTTATGACCGTTGCCTACTTTGTAATTGTATTAGTATTCCGTGCAGCAGCTAATGAAGCAGGTTATTATGATGGTATAGTCAGTGAAACTAATAACAGAACCGGAAAATGTAAGTACGAAGTATTAAAACGTATTGGAAACTTTTATGAGTTTACAGTCTGGAACTAACACTATTGTAACATTCGCAGTCTTCTCGCTGTTTACCGTTATCCGCTTTAAGAACGTCGAGTGTACCAGTTCAACCAACTACACTGGTACTTGTTTGACATCCGGTGAATGCAAGTCGGAAGGTGGGACTTCTGCTGGAACGTGCGCCTCTGGTTTTGGAGTATGCTGTGTTTGTAAGAATTCTAATGTTGGAACGCGTTTACAAGTACTCAAATCTTAAAAAGTAGTGTCATCTTTCAGTTACCTTAAGTAGCTGCGGTTCAACCACTTCGAGGAACTGCACTTACATCACCAGCCCTAGCAGTCTGACAACAACACAGAATTGCATGTACACTATCAACAAGTGCAGTTCTTCAGTCTGTCAAATAAGGTAACTTTGTGAAAATCGGATATAGAAGACGATGATGTTACGTAACATTCTGATTTAGGCTCGACTACTACAGCCTAACCCTGGCCGACCCGCAGACCACTACCGAATGCTCCATCGACAAGTTCGTGGTTACTGGAGGGGCTTCTGCTATACCTACCATCTGCGGACAGAGGAATAACGGACAACATGGTAGCTGTGCAAGTTGCTTCATAGTAAATTGAATCTGAACGTTACTTGTTTTCAGTGTACATTGACGTCTACTCGCAACCATCCATCAAGTTGCAATTTTTGATCGATGCATCGTACTCCTTGACGAGATCGTGGAGAATCAAGGCGACGCAACTGCCCTGTGACAGTTTGGTTGCCGGTAATCTAACTTCACCGGTTTGAAGTAATCCAATCAAATTTACGGACAAATCTTACATTGCTTTACCCAATATAGCGCCACCCAGTTGCCTGCAGTATTACACCGGTGTATCAGGTACCATCAAGTCATTCAATTATGATACTGACCCTGCTGCAACCGGGGCAAACCGAGGACTGCACTTGGCTAACCAGGATTACAACATCTGCTTTCGTACAGAGCGCGTATATTCCCGGCTAAAACTATGTACAGCTGGTTTAGTGACTGATTCTACTTTTTCTTCATATAGAACTATTGCTCGATATGCTACACTGCATGTCCAGACATTCCTTCCGACGAGAGATTCTCCGTTTCGGCATTTATTGCAACCCCCGAGCTGCCGACCGTACTCTGTGCGGATGATTATCTCCTTATTCCGGGCTCGTATAACCAAGGATTCGCTGCTGACCCTAAGATGAATACCGACCGCGTCTGTGGAGTCTTCTTTAACGCAGTACTTACCGATCCCACTCACTCTACAGTCTGCAGTAAGTAGAATATAACACACCGATGACGTCTAATGATAATATTTGTATATTCTCGGTCATTTGCAGCAACGAAGAAACCGTTCTTCATTCACTATGTTACGGCAGTGGACACAATCGATGCTGCGGCGGCCGCTATTGTAGGTTTCTGCATCAACTACCTTCAGTATCCGTGCTAGTTCTTACCGAAAGGCGGTCCCTGTTTACTCCTTACGTTAACACTGAGCACGGTATGACTGTTTTGATCGTTAACGAGCACAATAAAGTTTGACAAGATTTAAGTTTGACCTTATGATTTACCCTTCGTACAAATAACCGTCGTTGTTGCATGCTAGTTTAATGAAAATCAAGGTACTGAAGTCAAACTTTCACGCCCTGTATCTAAATTTATAAACCATCAGTACTAGTCTTTTCACAGTTCCAGAATTTAACTATTTACTGTTTCACACAAACATCATCTTAAGAAAAAACAGGAGAGGGAACTCTTTCCATACCTGAATATTTTGTTTTAAAAAGGGAATTATGAGGAAAATTTAAGGAAAAATGGGGGGAAAATGGCAGTACGCTAGACGCCACGAAGCGAAATCTTCTTAAAAGGACAAAAGATATGGAACTAGGATTTTTTAAAAACCTATATCTTAAAAAAAGGGTGTGAAGAAGTTGCATCAAAATTTCAATCCTAAATATGGTGTTCATAGTAGTGATAATACAGACAGTGGAGTTAATGTTGTAGGGAAGCACTGGCGCGGAAGGCATCACTCATGGCGCGGTCCCGGCGCCGGTGTTTGTCGACGCACGTCACCGGCTTGGGATCGACGTCGACGATTGAAATGTTGTACGTATATAACCTCCCTTGTGAGTCGAACAGCATCGGACGATTCTGCTTCTTCATTAGAGCCATGCTATTTTAAAAAGGTACAACCAGTTAGCGCCACCTGGTGTCGTTTACCAGAACTACGTTCATCAGCGATACTTGATATAATTAGTAATTTTTTTAAACAGGCACAAACAGTACCGGCTGCTTACCTATCTGAGATTCTTTGAAATGCAATCATGATAGAACAATCTCGCGCTGTTGAGTAGACGCGATAGCGTTGAACCACGTGCACCGCCCGGTCTTCTAGAGATTCGTCACTGGCCTCGCACGGCTTTTCAAGCCACTCGGCAGTGAGCTCGGGGTTCGTCCAGCGCAGGTTCTCATACGAGTAGTCCTCGTGCCTCATTCGGTCAGCCAGGTAATCGTAGCTTGCATAAAGTTCTTCAAACTCTACATTGCCGAGCCCTTGCACTTTGAGCAAACGCTGCAGAACACAAGATTCGGGCAAAACGCTCTCCGGCGGAACGCAGGGTCTCGAGTGGTCGCGTCTCACCTCGGGGAGGTTGCCATTGAGACAGCCAAGCAGGTGCGTGGAACTCTTGTTCTCCACAGCTGGCCATTCTTTGATTTTGAGACTAGACGAGATGTGACTGTCGGGATCGTTGGGGATCGGGGAAGTTAAAGCTCGGATAAGCAGGTACGCAAAGGAACAAACTGGATCGGAGAGTTCACCCGAGTCGTCTGGATGAAACCAGTCTTCCAAGACCTGGTTAAGACCAGTTGGACTATCCTCTCCAAATACCAATGAGCCATTCTGCAAGCAAAACAAAATGTGATATAATCAGTCAGAAATGTTGTTGGTTTGTCCATCGTTACCTTAAATATACGAAGATTGTTCTGCGGTGTCTGCGTGAGGGCTAGGACCGCTTTAAGCATCCTTGACCAGGAACTAGAACCAATAATTGCTTACTTACGATACTTTATAAAGCAAAGTCACAGTTAGAAGCTAAATCTTTGTTTACCCTGAAAAGAGATCCAGTGGGCAGTACTCGCTGCGCGTCGTTATCTTCCCGAGTTGTTGCTGCAATATACGTTTCGCCAAGTTAACATTTTAGTGCTGTGTAATGATAAAAACCAAGCGTTAAACCTTTAGAAACTGTTTGAGGCAAAAAGGACATCTCTCTCTGCCAGCCGAGAGGAACCCTTGTTTCGGTTTGAGCTCGACACAGTAGACGGGCTCCTCGCTGAACGTCTCGTACGGCAGCAAGGTACAGTCAGATGACACTATCACATGGCACACGGGTGCGAGTCTTTTGTGCAAACGATGGGCTAAATAGGAAACCAAATTTAACAGTCAAATAAATCAAGATCTACACCCCCCCCCGCAGGGGGAGCTTTACGTGCCCCCAGACTAAAACTTACGCCACCTTAATAGAGTATACTAGTTGGCCAGAATTACATCCAAGTCGGTCTAGACTAGATATCTGACTAAAACCAAACGGTTAACTAATTACTTGGCCTTTAGATCTTCTAGCTTCTAGTACATCTAAATAAATACGCTGGGCGGACTATTACACATCAACTACTTAATTATCATACTGACCTTGTAGTATTAAGGTTATCCCTTACACATGGTATGAATAACCCCTGGAGACGGAGCTTCAAGATGCCCTCAGGCTATAAGCGCCCGTTTTACATGTCCGCCATCTTGGTAGAGGAGACTAGCTTAGGCGTGGCTTAGGTCCCACCCCCAATCGAATAGTATATCTATTGAACCAAGTGAGTAACCAATTACCAGGTCTCGAAGTTTCCAGTCTCTGTTCGACATCTTCAATCTCCTGAACATCTAAATGGAATATGTTGAGCGGACTGACGAGTCGATAGCCCAGTAGTGGTGCCAGTAATCGGCGTCCGAATTCTAGCCTCTCTAGCGTCTCCTGAATCGTTCGAACGCCCACGTTATTCTTGCCAGAATCCATGAACTGGTAGTCGGAGTCCATTCGTTTCAGTTTCGTGTCGATCTTTGCCAGTCTCACTATAATCTTTTCCTAAAATTAATAAACATGACGTTATACACACTATTTAACATTTAACATTTAAAAAGATATAGATGAAAAGATACATGGATAGACAGATGGATAGACATATAGATAGCATGCAGATAGACTATACTATGCACGCAGATGGTTAGATAGACAAAGATATAGGCAGATAGACCGGTAGCCAGATACATAATAGGTAGACAAGCAGATAGACAGACTGCTGGTTAGACAGACACAGATATAGACAGACAGACCGATAGCTAGATATAGATGGTTAGATTGACATATAGACCAATAGATACGGACAGATAGACAGATAGATGGTCGGGATTATATACCTTAGGGATAGCCAATACGAGAGAAGCATTCCCCTCGCCTCTGTAAAACCACGACTTGTTTCGCAGCGACCACGATGGACATTTGCAGACACCTGTACGCTGGACGTCGCCGCCATTTCTTTCCATCGCACTACTCATCCACCTAAACATTCAAAAGGATATTACCAAGCGAAATCAAAATGTAGATTAAATAGTAAGACAAGTTCACCAACAGCACGTTCATGATGTTCAACCTTTATACAGGAAAAAGCCAGACTGTGTACAAGCCTATTACAAGCCAAGTACTTTTATATATACTAATTTTGCTTATCTAAAAAAAAACCGGCGAGCGTCATTTCCTGCAGAAATAACCCCAGCCGCAATATTAGCTTTTTCCTCAAGGCAAACATGAGTCTAGAATAAAATATTACCAGAAGATTAAGACTCGAATTAGACGAAGTGGTTTACGTGCCACTAGTGAAAACCTGCAAGAGGTTTCCGTAAACAGCCTTTACTTTCCGCACATTAATTATTAGTAGAATAAAATTTGATTCAATTTAAATTTTTATTAGAATTTTCATACAAAACAAGGGTCTTTTCATCTTTCTTACACATATCTTTATAAAAAAAATTATATATATAAAAAGGACACATCACTCTTCTACGTACTCCATCAAGAATTTCGACCAATCAGAAAATTTAGGTGAAAAAAACTCATAAAAGCAAAATCGATACACGCAAAGCGAGAGAGAACCAAACCCAGAATCGATATCAATCATGCACCGCCGATTTTTCCATTTTTTTTTTCGAAAAGAGACTTTAAACCGTTTGGTAGAAAAAAAGAAAACACAGAATCACAGACTTCATCGTATAAGCTTGGGAATTCGGTTTGGGTGGAGAACGGAAACTACTGATGACTGTTTTTCTTGAAAGTTACTAGAAACATCCTCAAATGGTGAAAAAACGAGGAAACCTTATGCGCTTGCACTTTTGAAGTCAACTTTAAAGAAGAGGATGTTACTTAATTTTCGTGCAAAATCACAGAAAGGGAAGCGTGTAAACACCTCGACATCCTGAGATTCCAACAACTTGAGCTTCACAAAAATAAAAAATAAAAATGAAAAAAGGTTTTACAGAATGCAATATGCAAAGTATGGACTACATTTCTTCGTCTTCTACAGTGGTTCGTGTACAACTTTGGTCCCCATGGCTTCTGTTGAGATCACGTAGAAAAAAAGTTGCGCTCTTTTGTACTGCTGCTTTGTCGAATTTCCCAAGTTCTCCTTTTTTCCTGCCAACGGTGCCCGTCTCATTCCTCTGGGGCTGCGTCTTAACTCGAGACGAAGGTAAAGTGCTCCATAGCCAGGATATTGCGAGTGTCCATGATGAACTGGTTGGAGTCGTCGTACGACATCTGTGACGGTGACGGGGAGGTCGACGCTGAGGACGCGGGGGATGACGAGGCGGGGGACGACGAGAGCGAGTTCAGTTTGGCTAATTCCTCAACTTCCCGCTGGTCGTACAGGACGCAGATGGAGCCGTTCTCGCCAAACCTGTAGCTAACTTCCCGAGGGTCGATCCACATCGTCAGCTCAGAGGGAAACAGTGAACGCAAGAGATCAAGCTTGATCCCAGCCCGTTTGCCCGCCTGACCCAAGACGGGGTCCATCATCCCGTTGATTCTGATGCAGCGGTAGCCAGACCCTTTGAACGGGCGCTCGGGGAACCAGTGTTCGGTGAAGCGGGAGCGCAGCGTCTCAACCAATGCTAAGTGGAAGAGCTCGAACTGCTGATCCGTTAAGCTGGCCGAGAGTTTGCTCAAACGAACCAATCGAGTGAGAAAGTTGGCTGCGGATGTGACTTCAATCAGCATTTTGACTCGGTGTTTGATTTCTGTATGGCTTCAACTAGGCAAGATGGCGGTCGACCAATCCAAGATGGCGGCGGTGAAAGCAGCAACTGCGCAATTGCCAAAAACAAGATGTAAAATTTCTGTTTTTCATTCCGTTTTTGCAAATTCTGATCTTTCCAAGTTTCGTTTCAAGTTACGTAGCCCACGAATTTCATTCTGCGCTACTTAACAAACAACCGCAATTAGTTATTATTACCTGTGATGATTACGTAGAAAAACAGACAAATTCTGGAAATTTCCCCAAATTTGATCGATGGATCCTGTCGTCTTTCACTCCAATTAAATTTGGTTGAGTAGCTGAATATTCAAATCTCCAAATATCGTTCCTTTGTTCTCCTTCAGGACGATCTGTGCATTTCGCGAGCGTCTATGTCGGGCGATGGTTTGCCACCTACTGACTTCCTTTCTTCCTCCGCCTTTCTTTTTGGTGCCCCCAATACTACCCCGGACGCTAGGGGCGGGGCCGCCACCTTAGTTGGAACCAATAAGTGTACAAGTGACATCACTACAGTCCAATCAACTCGCACAAAACATCAGCAGGTTAAGACTTGTTTACCGTTTTGGTATTATTATTTTTTAAGGACAGTTGCCTAATAGTCTTTTCTCTTCGTCGAATTTCGAATTAAGGTTTGAGCCAACTTGGAAAATAATAAACAAAGCCAGTGAAAACGGTAAACAGTAGAACAACCGTTGAAATCACATAAAAATTAAGGTAGATAAGGGCGGAATGGAAGAGTGCATTGCGCTTACCTCAGAAACTTAAATGCCGTTTACTTTACCGAATATTGTAATGTACAGTTTTCAGTGGCATCTGGTTGATTCCATAGCGGAAAGTTCAAGCGCTTTCCTAGAGTTTCAATGACCCTGCCCAAAGAGGCATTTCCCAAGAACCAGAGCCAACTGAGGTCACGTATCCCAACCAAGGTCAACGTTGTCCCAACGTTACTGGACAAAGACCTAACGGCAGGTCAATACACTGGAAAAAGAACCTTACAGCTGTTTACAAATAGCTTATGATGAAAACCGCTTGATATCAGTTAAACTAAATGCTATTAAACTTAGAATCTTATTCTTAAATTACTCCCATGGATTCAATTGTAAGTTTATACACGTCCATCTTTATGGTATCTGTACGTGAAACCCATCTTAACACAGTTATACTCAAATCGCCCTTGATTTGAAACTGTGAAAACTTACGTAGGCTTTCCCAAGGTATTCAAAAGTTATTAGAAAAGCAATCCGACAACAGAAATACGAAGTTGAAAACAGTTCCGAATTTCGCCGATAGATGGCGCTTCCGAAATAAACATGTGAGCCAGCTGGCACCTTTCCAGCCAGCTCTTGGTAGGTGTGAAATACACCGTCAGGTTGCTTCAAAACCGACCGTTTCAACATGTCGACTTTTCAGACACTAAAAAACCACGCGAACAAAGTGAATTCTCAGTAAAATATGGTTTACTTACCGTTAAAAAGGGAAACCAGAAGTCCGCGTCGACCGTACAATACCTCTTGGCCACTTCGCACCGAGGCCAGTTGTTGAGAAAGAATGGGAGAAACTCAGCTGCGGCCCTCTAGCTGCCCCCATACCAACTATCAAAAAGATCGCCTGGAATTTTGTCCCTTGGGCGGTCTTTTAGCATTATATAAATAAGATTGTCTATTTATAAAATTAAGCTGCAACGCTTTTACAATTTCAGACCCCGTGTTCTTTTATTGCGGAGAACGGTGTATTACAGGTTTTACGCTACGACCTAAGAGAGGACGCGTTGCACTGCGGGTAATAACCGTTCGAAGTGATGGCGGGTGATGCCAGAAAGTAGCGCGGCCACCTGTTCTTCGTGGGCAGTCTCGAATGTTTCGGGTTCTGAAATAAACGATAACATTTCTCCCTTTTGTATTAAACAGTGTTTTTCAATCAAAGAAATTGACTGCAACCTTTAATTAATAGATGACCGGAAAGTTCACAGAGTGCTGGGTTAAATCCAACATCGTCTTTGACCCCTGCGTTTTCAACATAATTAAATATTGATTGAAGTACTAATGAATGGAAAATTTTACCGAACGATGGTTCTCGCGCCCAAATGTAGATCCTTAAAGCTGGGATTGATGTGTCCTCAAACGAGCTTCCTTTCGTCAGGAACATGTTATGAGCGACTTCATTTTCCCTCATATAAGAGACTACCTTGAAGATATCTCTGACAGAATTCACTATTAATATTTTTCTTAATTTTATAATATCATCATAGGGAGTATTTCACCTTGCAATAAGGTCGAGGTCTTCGGTCCGCGTCAATTGAAAAGCATATCCCGTGGACGGAAACTTTGTAAGTGTGTAGCAGGATCCCGTCAGGTGCTCCACTTGCTGCGAAGACGCATAATAATATTTACTAACATATTTTTTTAACATAGACGCAAACATACCACACTTTCTAGGGTTAACGGTTGTGAGAGGTAATACAGATGAAAGTGCTGATGGTTCACTGACGCGTAACCACCGGGGCTGTTGAACCCTGCTCGGAGATTACCATTACTGCTAAGCAACATGACTTGCAGAAGAAGTCGCAAGCCCTCCAGCGTGACTCGTTGCGGGACGCAGCCGTTCAACTGCGGAACCAGCAAACTGTTACAGTACTCGAGCGGACTGACGTTGATAATGACAACATTCCTTTGAGATGGTTTTTCGTCTTCATGCCGCAGAGAGAAAAGAACTTCCTTCTGAGGGACTCTGGTGAAGTTGAATTCCTCGGGCTTGAACTGCGTGTTGACAAGCTGCAGGTCCTGGGGTTTACGTCTCAGCTGGGCTCGTTCAACGTTAAGCTTTTATTATTGAGTTCAACATAATTATCAGGTTTTTGATTCACGTACTTTGCTGAATGAGCATGTACCTGCGCTACGAATTGATGTTGACCAGGAATGATTTTTGTCTTCAGGTTTGTCAGTTTGTACCGACAGCATCCTGCCTCAACCGCCTCGTTCCATTTCTTCTGAAGCAAAATATCAAATCGGGTTTTTGCATTGCTACCGACATTAATGGGTGCCAGTACGTAATCTTTTTCAGAAAAAATGAATTCGTGGCAGTCTATCTCCATTGTTATTGTTTTATTTACTTCAGTAGTTCTCGTCAGGCTTCATAGATGTCGCTGCCCTACGTTCTTAATAATAATACCGCCCGTTCATTACCAAGCCGTGATCGTCTAGTGGTTAGGACCCTGCGTTGTGGCCGCAGTAACCCAGGTTCGAATCCTGGTCACGGCACTCTTTTTTTTCTCTTTTTTCCCATTTCTTATTAAAACTACTACTGCTAGTTTATTTTCTTAATCATTTATATAACAGATTGACGCAAATGTTTAAAAAAATTTCATATCAATAATACTTGACAACTTTGTAAAAAAAAAGTTTGAAATGCACACAAGCGAGAAATTAGATAAGCTTGACTGTGTTACGGAAACCAAATTAAGGATCTTCATCTATTAACATATCGATACAAGCTCATCTGGTTCGCGCTTATACTGTATGTTTAATTTATCAAAATATTAAAGAGAAATCAATCTTCAGTTTATTGATTATTGCAAAGGCACTTGTACAATTCGCGCAACAATGTGTGGCTGGCACAGTGGGGCTTTTTAGTTTTAAAAAAGACTGATTTAAAAAACTCTCTTTCTGTGGAATATTCTTTTTCGAATTCTGAATTAAACCAATTGTACTTTTCATTCACTTATGGCGTCGCAATTAAGCTAGCTGGAAAATTTTAATCTACTCTTGGGAGAACAATGAAAGGGCTAAATGATGGATCAATCCTGAGCACTGGGAGTTAAATAGGTCTACATCGTTTGAATCATCTTATATTTCTGGAGCAAGTCAATCCTCTGTCGTCGGGGGTCAGCTTTCTTGCGGCTCGCTAACCTCGCGCGCAGCTCCGCAGCGGTCATACTGAAATCCAGTCCAGTGGCTCTAGCGGCAGCCAGCGTGGTAACGGACACTGCGGACAACGGACGGACAGCTTGGGTATAAGCGGGCGGCGAATCGTACGCTGGCGCTGATTGAACGGTACGTAGTTGCTGCTGCTGTACTCTGGATCCGCGGGTATGGACGTCGTCGTCGCTGTCGTCGTGCGATTCGTTTTCGCCCGAATGCGTCGACAACATAACGGCCGGGCGCATAAGCGCCATCTGGCGGGGAACTGGTGAAGGAACTGAAGTCGAATCGGATGGCAGAGGCAGCGAAGACTGCAGGCGGATAACATTGGGTAGCGACGAGCTGATTGCGATGTTGTTTCCCTTGTAGTAGTCGTTAGCAGCGGGATCGACAACCAGCAGTGTAGTCTCGCTGGGATTGGCTTTAATCTTAAGGACAATCTGTTTTTGGGAAACATTTGAGAACAAGGTTTAGACAAGTAGAACTGAAAGAATCTTCGAACGGTACCTCTTTATGCGATGTGTTTGATACATCCGATCCGTTGACTTCGATGATTCGATCCTTGACTTTGAGTCCCGCGCTTTCCGCCGGGGATCCAGGGTCAATCTTGCCTACATAATGTTCCTGCTTGACGTTATCTCCGTACAGATGAAAACCGAAGCTTTGTTTCTGATCCCATTTGATAATGCGACACAGTCTGGGCGCTGATGGTGCACTGCGGGCAGAGATAGCAGGAGAACGCTGGGACGGGCTAACCTTGAATATATCAGCAACGAAATTGTTATATTAGCTCAGTAGCAAAGGTATTCATATCCAGATAAGAGACTGCCATGCTGTAAAGCTTTATCCTTAAGGCTGTAAATACTTTCAATCTTACGGTTTCTTCGTCCACTGATTTCATGTTGCTGCTGTTCGACGTTGTAGAGGCTATTTTCGAATGGATCTCCTTCCTTTCTGCTGGTTTTGGAGGTTCGATTTCTTCGCTGTCGGTGGAACTTTGCGATGAAACTGACGTCGTCCTAAGAGGTGTTCTCAGGGACAGGATGCTGCTCAACTTGCCGTGAATTGGGATTTCGCGGGAATCGTAATAGGCTTCAGTTTCCTTGTCGACTACCAACAGTCTGGTTTCGCTGAGAAATTGCTTGATTCTTTGAACAACCTTTCAAATGAAACAATGTGGTTTTTTTAAAGCAAAGTTAAGTAGTGTTGTACGTTAACAACAAAATCCGAACAACTTCCGTTTTTTTAGTACCCCCCCCCCCCACCACCAACTTCCTGTCCGCCTGCTACACACACAAATAACCTGCAGGGCGAAAACCAAATGAACAAAAGCTGGGTAGTTATACCTGTCTGTGATTCTCGTTCAACACGTTAACCCCGTTCACTTCGATAATCTTGTCGCCGTCCTTGAGGCCCGCAGCCTCGGCGGGTGATCCTTCATCGACGGTACCGATGCACTGACCTCCCCTGACCTTGTCTGACCGTAAGTTGAAGCCGTAACCGTCGAAATCGGGCCATTTGATGACGTGACACAAGCGAGGCGCTGGTAAATCTGATTCGTATCGTTCCATTGTGTGTATCCCGGAAGGAAGCACGAGTTTCCCACCGACTTGTTTACCGTGCGGAAGTTGTTCCCAGACTGGTTTTAAAAACCGAGAGTCGCGATGTAAGGCTATGTAACGTCCGGCTTGCTTAGAATCGATAGCTTACAGGCCTTACCTTAGTATATCGATTATGAAAAGATAAGATTTGAAGTTATGGTATCTCAAACCTTCAAGATGGCGAACGTTATTGCTCTAATTACGGATGACGTTAACGCTGTATTGTTTCAGTAATGTAACTGCATTGAAATCCACTTGATATATCATTTCACAGCGACGTTTATATGCTTACAACAACTGGGAATCGGAAGCACGTGCATTGGTTGTGATGCATATTGCGCCATCTAGAGGCTCCAATTGTAACTAACTGAACTATACTGACTATGCCTTCATCAAATCCTATTGCGGTAATCAAACAACGCCATCTTTTTAACATTCATGTATTGACCTTCGATTAAGTTACAAATCACTACAGTTCATTCTTATTGATCGATATCATTAAGCAAATCGATAATAGTCCCTTTATGCCCGGTACTACCGAAAACCAGATCGATCCTTTCATTCTTGTCCCAGACTACCCGCTCCCTGTAGAGGATCTTCTGGATCCTATGCTGAGGGATCAGATCTTCGGGTTGGTCCTCGGCACCTCGGTAGTTGGGCAACGGTACTTGCACGGGTCCGACGAATCGATCCAGGTAACAGATACTAAAGTCGTTCTGATCGAGTTCCGGATCCCAGAGTAACCGGTTGATTACTTCCTGCGCGGTTCGCATCCGGCTCTTCTTCAGGGTTTCGGTAGTTTCTTCGGTAGGATTCGGTTCCAAAGATCCCGGATGATTACCTTTGACCTTCGGCGGATCTCTGGTGGTGGCTAAAGATGGTCCGCCTGCTTCGGCGACTGCGTGCAAGTTACGGCAGTTTTCACCAAAGCGGCATTTATTTTCTAAATAGAATTTGCAAACTTCAGCAGCTGTATGTTCTTGTTCCTCCATGTGTAATAGCTGAGAAGGAAAATAAACGGACTGTTCAACTGGAATCGGTGATTGCAACTGCAACTAAACTGAAATAAGGTCTCTTGCGACGAACCGAAAGTCAGTGGCGCAATGCTCGGATGGGCGGAGCTATAAATGTATTTCACCCGTGGGAAAACACATATTTAAAATTATTCTAAAAAAATTTAAAATAAATTTGCAACTATTATTTATGAATATAAATCTTTAAAAACCAAAGTTAAATTTTCGGAACAGTAAACCAAACCCGCCATAAAGTATTCGGATTTGCAGATAGAGTAACCGGTACTGGATTCTTAAAAGTTAGTAGCCGAATTTGATTCCCGGGCGTGTGTTGTTTACAAACATTCGATATTCGATCCGTTCGATCTGTTTTCAGCGTTGTTATGTCCGCCGTGTCCTATAATTTATACGGGACATCGACGTTTCCCGTCTGAACATGGCGGCCTTTATTTCCGGCCCGAATTAAATTTGATACAGTAAGATAAATGATGATGCCAGTAACCGTCAGCCGGTTTTTCCTGCGATGCCGGCAATCGTTGGTCCTCCCTTCTGGCGCCAAAAACGCAAGGCCGACGAATTCAGGATTAAATAGGTGGGTTCAGCATTTTAAGTTTTCATTTACTGTGTCCACTCTCGTCCAGTGCAACTTTTCCGAGCAGAATTTGTACGTACTACGTCTCAGTGAGATTCGGCAGCTGCGTGTCCACATTAAAACCATCCTCGGGGAAGCTCGGTGGTATTCTCAAGATTCCCGCCATGGGTCCCATCATCAGGCAGGGAGTCCATCAAAAGGTGGATGGATTCATTCAGGGCCATAAAGTGGTCATCTTCAGCAAAACCTTCTGTCCGTACTGTCGCAAGGTGAAACAGGTTTTCGATTCACTCAACCAGGAGTACTTTGCCGTTGAACTCGACCAAATCGGTACTCAAATCCATTAGGTCTTTTGGAGTCGTAAAATTCAGTTCTGTCTTCTATAGAGGACGGGAAAGAAATCCAAGATGCGCTAGCGGTTAAGACGAACCAACGCACCGTGCCTTCAGTCTTTGTCAACGGGGAGCACCTCGGCGGCTGTGACAACACACTGGAAGCTCAAGCCTCGGGGCGCCTACAGTACCTGTTGGAAAAGAACTCGGGAATCTCTCAGACCGCGGCGGTTAGCTCAACCTTGGAAACCGCCGTCAACGGATCTCACCCGTATGATTACGATCTGGTCGTCATTGGGGGCGGATCGGGAGGATTAGCCGCGTCGAAGGTTCCAATTTAACCAACGTTGGATAATCCTATATTAACATGAGTTTTGTACACAGGAAGCGGCCCTTCTCGGGAAGAGAGTAGCCGTCTGCGATTTCGTGCGGCCGAGTCCGCAGGGAACGTCGTGGGGGCTCGGCGGCACCTGCGTCAATGTCGGCTGTATCCCGAAGAAGCTGATGCACCAAGCGGCTCTTTTAGGAGATTCTGTTAAGGACGCGCGGAGCTACGGCTGGGAGTTGCCGGAAACGGGTAACGTCATTATGATACATTTCTCAACAATCTGATTAAGTACGTAATTAATTATTAGTGTACAATAAATATCACATAAAAAATAATGTATTAAAAATGTTCAAGTTAACCATAACTGGAGCGCCATGGTGGAAGCTATTCAAAGCCACATCGGCTCGCTCAACTGGGGCTATCGGGTGGCTCTGCGGGAAAAGAAGGTCGACTACTTGAACGCCTACGCGGAATTCATCGATAACCACACTATCAAGGTATTATTAAGTTAATTATAAAGTATTTGTCTATCTACCCATAATTATACACATATATATATCATATAGTAAAAACTGTTGTATGTATGTAATATTATCATGGCAATTATTAATTTCACTATAATGAAAATGACTTTATTTAGCTTTTTTTATTATGTTAATAAAATAGTTTTAAGAATGTAATAATTATTTATAAATGTTCAACATAGACGACGGATAAGCGCGGGAAAACCAAAAACTTCACCGCCGATCACGTGATCATCGCCACCGGTGGACGTCCCCGGTACCCGGACATCCCCGGCAGTCGAGACTTTTGCATCACCTCGGACGATCTCTTCTCCTTGGACTATAATCCAGGGAAAACGCTGCTGGTTGGAGCGTCCTACATCGCTTTGGAATGCGCTGGATTCCTGGCTGGTTCGTTTTAATTCATTAAAAAAAATTAATTATATGTAGGTAAATTTATAAACAGATAGACGCATAGGTAGATGGATATTTCGATAGAAAGATAGATAGTTAGTTAGTTAGTTAGTTAGTTAGTTAGTTAGTTAGTTAGTTAGATAGATATTTAGTTAAATTAGTAAGTTAGTTAGATAGGTAGATAGATAGGCAGATAAATAGATGGATAGATAGATAGGTAGGCAGACAAATAGATAGATGGATAGATAGATAGATAGGTAGATAGATGGATTGATAGATGGATAGATAAAAAGATAGATGGATGGGTGGATGGTTGGATGGATGGATGGATGGATGGATGGATCGTTGGATCGATGTATGTATGTGTGGATGGATGGATGGATGGATGGATAGATGGACAGATGGATAAATGGATAGATGGATAGATAAATAGATAGTTAGTTAGTTAGTTATCTAGTTAGATAGATAGAAAGGCAGATAGATGGATAGATAGATAGATAGCCAGATAGATAGCTAGATAGATAAAGAATTATGTTTAATTTGTGGTTTTACCGAACAAAAAGGACTGGGTTTGGACGCCACGGTGATGGTACGCTCGATCCTGCTGCGAGGATTCGACCAGCAGATGGCGGAGATGATTGGCAGTCGCATGGAGGATCACGGAGTCAAATTCCTGCGCGGTTACGTTCCTATCGAAGTCCAGCAGATTGAACCGGGGAAACCGGGCCGGCTAAGGGTTAAAGCCGACGGTCCTGATGGAGTGGCTTTCGAGGAAGAGTTCAACACGGTCCTGTTTGCCATAGGCAGGGACGCGTGCACTCAAACCATCAACATTGAGAACACCGGCGTCAAGCTCAATCCAAAGTATTTGATATTGGCCATTTTAATTATTGATATCATTTAAATTGTCCTTTTTAAAAATTTTAATTGTAATGATATTCAAATTGGAATTCGCATTAATCTTATTGATTAATTATTAAGTGTTTTAATTAATTTTGAATTATCTGCGATTAGGAATGGCAAAGTGATTTGCGATGCCGGAGAACAGAGCAGCGTTCCGAATATCTACGCCATCGGCGATCTACTAGACGGAAGGTTGGAATTGACTCCGGTGGCCATTCAGGCTGGTCGTCTCTTAGCTCGGGTATTACTGAATATTAATGGCTCTAATTAATTTTAATTTAACAGTCCAACATCGATGTTGGGTTATACAGTAAAAATGTCGCAACAATATTAATTAAGTTTGATGATTATTCGATACTTAAGTGTAGTTCTTATGTATATAATAAATATCTGTTGCTTCTCATAATTATTCAGAAATGCATTAGTTGAATTACTTATCTGCAATTACTGTAATTCATTAATAACTAAGGGAATAACGTATTTGAATGTGTGATTTCAAATTGCAGCGTTTGTATGACGGGTCAACCGCCCTGACGGACTACACCAACGTCCCGACGACGGTCTTCACTCCGCTGGAGTACGGCAGCGTCGGACTGGCCGAAGAGGACGCCATTGCTCACTACGGCGCCGATAACATCGAAGTGTATCATTCCTACTTCACCCCGCTGGAATTCGTCATACCCAAGCGCGGGGACAATGCCGGCTACGCAAAGTTAATCTGTCTCAAAAACCAAAATGTAATTCAATTTACTTAATAGTTGATAATTTTTTTAAAAAGTTGGTTGTAATTTGAAAACAGGAAAAAGTGGTTGGACTTCACGTACTTGGACCTAACGCCGGCGAGATTACTCAGGGATTTGCCATTGGACTCAAGATGGGCGCCACCAAAGCGGATTTGGACAATCTCATTGGCATTCATCCCACATGCGCTGAGGCATTTTTTTACTTTAATGAATTATTTTAGTTTG
Source organism: Leptestheria dahalacensis (assembly GCA_022114935.1). NCBI lineage: Eukaryota > Metazoa > Arthropoda > Branchiopoda > Diplostraca > Leptestheriidae > Leptestheria > Leptestheria dahalacensis. The sequence goes on along the minus strand of JAIQCU010000398.1, from coordinate 10,175 downwards.
TAATTAATGTTAAAAAATAGGAATTATTTGTTTGCATTTTTTATTGGTTTTAAAACTTAATTTTGTGCTGTATTTATTGTGATTTAAAGTTAAGTTAATATATATTTGTAATGATCAATAACCAGATGAATAATCTACATTTAAATTTTAATTTTTTTTTAGATCTTTACGACGCTGCAGTTCACCAAGGCCTCGGGATCGGACGTGGTGCAGAAAGGCTGCTGAGGTTAAAGCGCGCTGCAGTGCAGACCGGTTTTCCATATGGAAAACCGGTCCGTGTGAGCAGCACGCATCTTTTTTTTCTTCAACCATTCGCCTGCAAATTGAGAGATGAACCTCGTTGAAAGTAATTTGAGGAAAAAAAATTAACTTTCGCGATGAAAACAAGTTGTCGTGAAAACCCACAATTGGGCTGACCTTGTTTGATGATAAACGAGGGTTTTTTGGTCTCTCAATTGACGGCAGACATTCAGGGGGTGTGTTTAGTTAGGTAGATGCAAGGGCTGTCGAGCTATCGGTCCATCTATTTCAGAGTTGAACCGTGATGATGTGTAGTTTGCTCTTAGCCATTAAAGGCTCGTTGTTTATGGAGAATGTACAATATATGAACTGATTTTCATTCGTTATAGAATCGTATTTAATTTTTTTGTTTTTATTATGTTGTGCTACTGTCGAGTTTATACTTTAGCCATCCGTCTATCTACTTATTTATCTGACTATCTATCTACCCATCTGTATGCCTATGGAACCGTCTGTTCATCTATCTGTCTGCCTGTGTATCTGTGTATCTGTGTATCTATGTATCAATCTAGTAATCGATCTGTCCATCTGTCAGTCTATCTACCTGTCAATCTAAGCCGGTGTCTGTTTATTTGTCTAATCTATCTATCTGTCTGTCTACCTATCCTTTCATCCTTCCATGCGTCGATCTGTCTAACCAACTAACTCTCTATCTGTCCAACTGTCTACCTACCTATCTACTCGTCTGATTGCCTATCGAACTGGCCGTTCATCTATCTATCTAGATGCTCGACTGTCTGTCTGTCTGTCTGTCTATGTATCTGTCTATTAGTTGATCCGTTTATCCTTCCATCAGCAAAGCTATCTATCCGTCTATCTACCTAACCTTCCAGCCATCCTCCTAATCCTGCATCTATCTGTCTATCCATTTATCACCCATCCATGAAATCGTCCATCCTCTAACCCTCTACCTTATTATTTTTTAAATCTATCCGTCTGTTTATCTATCCGGCTATCTGTCTGTGTATCTGTCTATCTATCTTATCTATCTATCTGTATATATATCTATCTATCTATCAATCTACCCATCTATCAGTCTGTCTATCTATCCGGTCATCCATGTATCTGTCTAACCAGGTACCTATTTATCTATCTATATCCATCTATCAGTCGATCTATCTATCTGTCCGTCTATCTATCCATCTATCTTTCTGTCTACCTGTATCTACCTATCTATCTATCTACCCATCTATCTATCTACCCACCCATTCTAGCCAGCTAACTCTCTATCTGTCTAACTATCTACCGACCTATCTACCTATTTAACCATCTGCCTAATTCCACCAATGGTTTCTTGAAGGGAACAAGCTGATGTTAGAGGTATGTTGGTTACAATTTGGTCCACGTGAGTACAATGGCAGATTGCTACAGCGTGCATATCCATCTATTCCCGATGACAGTGCACCACAGTGTGGTACTTGTTCTTCTATCACGCTACCCACTGGTGTGTTATTGATGGCCGGCGTTTGAGGTTATCATGCAAGGGCGCCATTTGTGCGCTGCAGGTATTTTTCTTTCTTGTCAGTGCGGTACCAGGCTGAAATGATGAATACGATATTCGTGATTGTCTCTATCCATATCTCTTGTGTTCTGGTTAATCAGTTTATGAAGCTCTTGATTCTAGGTGATGTGGATATGGTACGCACCGTTTGTTTGTGTTGTGATGTTGTGGTTAAAGAGACGATCTAATCCAGTTTAGGTATGGTCGTTTGCCATTTATGTTCTTATATTCCAGATTTGTATCCATTCGTCCGTCCATCCAACTATCTGTCTATTCATCTGTCTAACTGTTTATCTATCTATCCACCTATCACTTTGATCTGTCCGTCATCTGCCCATCTACCCTATCCAAGCGTCCATCTATCCGTCTTGTTACTTGTATATATATCTATCCAACTCAAGTCCGTCCGTCCGTCTATCCAACAATTCATCCATCTACCTACCCATCCATCCATTCGTCCATCAACCGGTGTATTTACGTATCTGTCTAACTGTCTGTCTATCTATCTATCTATCTATCTATCTATCTATCTATCTATCTATTTATACATCCATGCATCTATCCACCCACCCATCCATTCATCCATCCATCCATCCGTTCATCGATCTATCTATCTGTGTGTCTCAACCGTCTACCTACCTATCTATCTACCCACATCTGTCGATCCATCGATTCATCCATCCGTCCATCTACTCGCCCACCCATGCATCCATCCATCCATCCATCCACGCATCCATCTATCTATCTGTCCGTCAATGTAACTTAAATAAAAAAATTCATAAAAAGCAGTTTCCTGTCTTGGTAAATTCCCTCTTCATTTTGACTAGATTTTTTGCAGCTCTTCACACTGGTGGATATTGCGCGAAAACAGCGCGTCCTTAGGGATTCCAGTCGGCGCGCTGCAGCAATTACTTGGGGGAGGAGTGCGGCTGAAAACCAGGTTTTATTTTTGACCTCGCGTGTACTCATAATTTTTTTTTTTCAAATGACATATTTCGCTATATATAATAATTTATTTCATATAATTGGTTCTATTACATATATTAGACTATTCGATATAATAGTTTAGTTTTTGCGTAAAGAATATTGCAGTTTCTATATTGGGCATATGTAATTTGTAAAAGGATTTTTAAGTAGTTCGCGCTATACTGAACGAAGTGCTTAATCTGCATGTCATACTGTGTCTGACCAAACTTTTCACGACCTATCTTTCTACATGTCTATTTATCCGTCTTTCTGTCTATCGATTTACTTATCTGTCTGTCTATTTACCTACCCAACATATCTGTCAACCTATCTGCCCATCTATCGATTTATCTCCGTGTCTACGTATCTGTCTAGCTCTCTATCACCTTCTGTCTATCTATATCCATATGTCCATCCATCTAACTACCTTTGTGCCTGCCTTTCTGTCTATTTGTTTGTCTGTTTACCTACCTACCTACCTATCTGCCTATCTACCTATCTACCTATCTACCTACCTACCTATCTGCCTATCTACCTGCCTACCTCTACCTATCTACCTACTTACCTATGTGCCTATGCGCCTGCATATCTACCCTTCTGCCTATCTACCTGTCTACCTATCTACACCTATCTTCCTATCTACCTACCTACCAACTTACCTACGTATCTACCTCTATCTACCTACCTACTTACCTACCTACCTACCTACCTATCTACCCACCTACCTGCACCGGTACAGCGACTGTTGCATATGTCTATCTATCTACCCATCTATCTGCAAAGCTATTTAAGAATCGATCTATCTGTGTATCTAACTATCTCTTTTGCCCCTCTGCCTGCCCGTCTATCCGTCTATCTGCCTATTTACACTGGAATTACATCTTGTCACCTGCACTGTTTTAAGGCTAAATTCAAAATGATCAACTGACTAGGTGCGCTTTTCTTACTGCAGTTATTTTTTCCCTCTGCTGCTTCATAGCTTTTCAAAAAATGGCTAAGCGGACCAGGTTTTAGGGTGACTTTGGACCTATTTAAATGCATGACGCGCGACGTATAAAATCCCTTCATCAAAGGTTGTGAAAAGGTATAAAAAGTTACCACTGGGACGTCGTATACTGTTCCAGTGGAATATGAACTGCATGCAACAATTTCCAAAGTTACACGAAATTTCATGTGTTTCAGTAGGTTCCATAATCTTTGTTCCATGAGGTTTGATTTCCTGCACTTGGGTTCCATTAGTTTTACTAGCTCTACTACTACTGTGCGCGTGATTTCGTGTAGTTCCATGTAGTTCCACAAGATTCCACAAGATTCCCCGGGATAGATCCACGTTCCATTTTGTTTCCAAGTACATTTCTCTTAGTTCCACAAGTTCCATATCCCATTTGTTGTTCCAACGGTTTACTGCAGTCTTGAATACACAAAGTAGATTCCAGTTGATTCCACCAAGGTTATAAAGTTCCACCATAGTTTCGTCAAGTTCCACTTTGGTTCCACTGATTTCCACCGCAAGTCTGCTTCCAGTGTTGGTTCCACTAAAAGTTCCACTGCGGGTCTGCTAAGTTCCATTGTGCTTCCACCAAGTTCTACTGTAGTATCACCAAGTTCCACTCTGCTCCACTCATTCCACTGCGGTTTTACTATTCCACTCTACGATTTTTCCACATAATTCCACGTTCCAGTTTGCTATTCCTTGATCCATAATTCTAGCATTTTCTATCTTAATTCCACGTGATTCTAGGCTGTAAGAGCCAATATTCCACTTGGTTCCACCTGTAATCCTAGCCTATCGTAATTCCATGTCCTAATTTGATTGCGGATCGTATTCTTTGTTCCACATAATTCCACTGCTATAGAACTTATCTCCGCTTAATCCAGCCTGTAAGAGCCAATCACTTTGTTCTTCACCTTTGAGCCTAGCCTAATCTTAAACTATAAACAATAATACTACAACAAGTAACTAATAACCCTAGCTTTTCCTATTTCACGTCCTAGTTCGACTGCGCATCACATTCTTTCCGTTTGAATACCACACTTCGCAAAACCCCTGTATCTTTTCTGTAGAAAGCCTATCTTTTACATGGGAGCCAAACAGGAACATCTCTGAGGTCATCATGACTCAATGATTCACAATAACTCAATGATTCACCATCTCTCAATGACTCACAGTAACTTAGTGATTCACCGCGATTCAATGACTCCCAGTGACTCACAGTGACTCAGTATAACTCACCATGACTCACGATGACTCAATGACTCACAGTTCCCAATAATTCACCATTATACAATGACTCTTACTGACTCAGTATGACTCACCATGACTCAATGACTCACAGTTCCCAATATTTCACCATGATGCAATGACTCTCAATGACTCACACTGACTCAGTATAATTCACCATGACTCAATGACTCACAGTATCCAATAATTCACCATGTTGCAATGGTTCTCAATGACTCACTCTAACTCACCATAACTCACAATGACTCGCCATGACTCGCCATGACTCACAGTGACTTTCCATAATCCCCATGACTCATTTGCGTCATTGGACGCCTCAACCCCATACCCATATGTTGTGTACGAGTCGACTCGCCTTTTTACGCTCTTGTCAATAGCGCTCTACGCGACTTTTCAGCTATATAATACTATAATACTTTTTAATATAATACTAGGATATGATCTAATATTATAATAAGGAACTATAATCCTGGCCTATCCTATTCCATGTCCTAGTTTGATTGCGGATTCATATTCTTGCTGACTGCAGCGAGTGTGTTTGCCGCATGTATTCGCTTTGCATCCGCAGTAACTTTTTGGCCGGCTATCAGCGGCTTGCTGCTGCTGACAGCGCGCGACTTTCGCTGCGTATCTATCCAATTATCCCGACCCCCTCCACTCCCGGAGCACGTGTCAGCCGCATAAATCAGGTCACACCGTACTGATGAACCGACTGCTGAGCACCGCTAAATTCCTAACATAACAGTATGAGTAACAAGAAGGTTTTTATTACAACACCGATATCAATTATACAGAGTATTGAAGATCTTATGCTCACTTAAATTACTTTCATTAGATCTGCAAATGGTATTTTATAATATAGACATATATATAAATGGTAAGATAAAATTAGAACAGCAGTATCAATTACACGGTTATATAGCGATATACTATTTAGAATCTAATTCATTTATAATTCTACAAATGCTATTTTACGCTATAGATAGATAGATAGATAGACAGACATACAGACAGATAGAATGATAGACAGACAGACAGACAGATAGATAGACAGATAGATTGACAGATAGATAGATAGATAGATAGATAGATAGTTAGATGGATAGATAGATAGATAGATAGATAGATAGACAGATAGATAGATAGATAGATAGATAGATAGATAGATAGATAGATAGATAGATAGATAGATAGATAGATAGGTAGATAGGTAGACAGATAGACAGATAGATAGAATGATAGACAGACAGACAGACAGACAGACAGACAGATAAACAGATAGATAGATAGATAGATTGACAGATAGATACATAGACAGACAGAAAGACAAAGATACAAGTAGATAAACAGATAGATAGATAGAGAGATAGACAGTATATAGATAGAATTAAGTAAGCGTGCACCTTCACAGATAGACACATAGATAGACAGAAAAATAGACAGATAGACAGACAGATAGGTAGATAGATAGATAGAAGATGTATAGGTAGACATATAGATAGGGGTATATAAACATATATTACAGCATGTTTACACGTCTTTAGATGATATGGATGTCCATACACATATACAGCCATTACGGCTATATGCATATTGAATTATGTTTATTGCATTATTTATAACAGTAATAATATTAAGCATCACCAAAGTGCATCATAGAATAAAATAATAACGGAATGAAGATCCGATTATTAAATTACATCAATAGCATATCATCAATAACGAATACAATTTAAATAATTATATTATCAATAACGTAATAATAATGTCATAACATATGATGGTCATAATATAGATAAGTAAAGCAATTATAACTGTAATTAGAATGTTAAGACTACAGGACTTGGTTTATAGCAGTGACTGTCGATAGCGCGCAAGTGCGACTCCTGTTCAGCGCTCCGCGGAGACAGCCGGCCTTAAAGCCGCCAGTATCACAAGTAACACTCGGCAGTGTAGCTCTTCCCTCGCAAAAAGCTCGAGTATCCCCACTGTTAGTTATATTTAATTCAATTCCAATTAACTGAATTACCCAGTTCAAAAGAATGCTGTGAAATCGCCAAAATGGAACATTTTCAAATGAGCCAATCGGACCGCTGAACAACGAGTCACGTGACTCTCTGCTGGATTGTCGAAAGATTGATTACCGGGCGCTTTTAATCTGGGATTCTCTCAACAGGTAAATTTTAATTAATTTTGATTCATTAAAAAAAAAGAAAAATATGGTAATGACCAATGAGATGCATTCAAGAGTCACGTGACTGGAATCCCGGTATTTTGATTGGACGGACTTCTTCCAGATCACTCTGCGTCGACAGCTGGAACTTTTGAATGAGCCAATTGACTCGATGGAGTTTAATAAGTCACGTGACTTGTACAGAAACGTTCCTATTGGTCGAGCGAGTTGCTGAATTATTTGCTTATACATATAAACTCGCTTCAGTAATGGAATGTAGAGAATCATGCATCAAGGAATCATGTAGGAATCTTTGGTTAAGAGTCTCGGTAGATTCGCTCCTCTTTGAAATGACCTCTGGTTTTGATTGGTAGACGACGAGCGGTGCAACAGCAGCAAATTACAAGAGACGCTTGCAGAATGGCTAAGTGCAGTTGGCCCTAGAAGGCTATTCCGTCTCGTTAGGAGTGAATTTAAGACCAGTCGACTGTAAACGATCGTCAGTCTCCACTAAATTCCACTAGGCTTCCCGAGGAGACTCCATAAAGTGCTGTGTATAAAGCAACAATGTCTCTTAACGGTATCCAGTGAAATTCCACTTGATTCCAATGTAGAAATATAAGAGTGTTGCATAAGGTACCATTAGATTTGTACTGGACTCTACTGAACTTCAATTGATTCCACTAAATTTCACGGGGTTCCACTAAGAATGGAATTCCACTAGTTTCAATGTAGATATAGAAAGGTACCATTACATTTGTACTAGTTTCTACTGTACTACAGTGGATTCCACTAAATGCCATTGGATTCCACTGGATTCCACTAAATTCCACTGGATTCCACTAAATTCCACTGGGTGTCTCACTAGATTCCACTAAATTCCACTGAACGGAATTCCACAAATTGTCAATGTTGCATAAGATACTAGTAGATTTGTAATAACTCTTCTGAACTTCAACTGGATTCCACTAGATTCCACTGGGTTCCGCTAAACTCCACTGATTTCCACTAAGAATGGAATTCCACTAGTTTCAATGTAGAGATAGAAAGGTACCATTAGATTTGTATTGAACTCTACTGTACTTCAGTGGATTCCACTGAATTCCACTGGGTTCCACTAAATCCACGATCCACGACGATTACGTTGGAGATTGGTGGAATAAAGAGGGGCGAAGTGGAGCATACTGTAACAAAGTGGAACCCAAAGAACAGAACATGACAACTCTAAACTACCGATGTGGTACGTCATAGCTCTAGATCCGTAGAAGATTTCGAGAATAAAGTGGAGCACAGTGGAGCATAGTGGAACGTAGTGGAACAACTGCCTATCATGGATTCAAGTGGAACGAACGTGGAATCTAACCCTCTCCACACACTGCTCATCAGAAAACTGCTTTGCGTATAAACGTGGTTGGAACTTGGCGTGGAACATACACGAGCAAAAGTTGGAACAAGAGTTGAAACTGAACAGCGCGAGGGAGATGCCCGATTCGCATTTCTGACACGTTGCAGTGCTAATGGACTGCTAATATGGAATAATGAAATTGGAGCTCGGCGCGTCGTCTTGGGCACAGACCAGGCCAAGATGCTTCCTCCGCAGGGGGATTAGAATATAATGACGTGTGTGCTTGAGAGATATAGCCGCACTGAGAAGCTGGAGAAAAAGGAGCCGCAATAAATCCCCCGCCTACATCAGCGGGAGGGAGGTCCGCAACCCCGACATTATTACAGGAATAACAAACATCGCCAGTGATACAAGTTCTGCACAGTTTAATGTCTAATGACTTAAATACTACAGGAAATAAAATAAGAAAGAACCGATGGTCATTAACCGGGTGGTTTCAGTTGTACTGGAACAGAAATCCTGGACAAGTATATTGAAAGTCTAGTGAAAGGCTAGTGAAAGTCTAGTGAAAATCTAGTGAAAGTCTAGTAGATTTCGATTGATGAGGGTTGATTAATACCTGAACTAAAACAGATATTGGGTATCTATCTATCTATCTATCTATCTATCTATCTATCTATCTACCTATCTATCTATCTACCTATCTATCTATCTATCTATCTATCTGTCTGTCTGTCTGTCTGTCTGTCTGTCTGTCTATCTGTCTATCTATCTACCTATCTATCTACCTATCTATCTATCTATCTATCTATCTATCTATCTATCTATCTATCTATCTATCTATCTATCTATCTATCTATCTATCTATCTATCTATCTATGAATCCATGTATCTACGAGTACCTGGATAATTCTTGAATACAATCCTGGACAAGTACCTTGATCAATTAGCAGACTGGAATGAATGAGGAAACACTAGCTCCAGGAATAAGAATATCTAGATAGGATTAAAGAAAACCTAGGAGACCGAGTGTATATTCATTTCCAGGCATTCGATTATTTGCCCTTAGGCTAATGTAAACGTCTATTCAACAAAGTGATCATCGAGTTGAACATCAATGGAGCTGTTTTGAAACAGCTGCTAGATACTGGTCCGGTGTGGCAGACTGTGGGCTCGTTTAAGTAATCTGTGTTCCAGAAACATGATTTTATCCTCGGGCTAATCACGCAATGCACAAACATCACTTCTATATGAATAGGAATTCTGGGTAACGGGTATATTGCCTGGAAAGGTTACCGTAAGACGAGTAGACGAATAGATGAATAACAACCGTCAATGTTCCGGTCATTATTGGTTGTGGTTAACTTAACTACTGTGATTGCTGAATGAATGAATGAATGAACGAATGACTGAATGAGCCAAAGAATGAAAGAGTGAATGAATGGGCGTCAGTTGCTGATGACGCAATTTGCAAAACTGCGAAGTATAGAGCATTGCCTGTGTAGCTCTCTATCTACCTATCTATATCTGTTTATCTATCTAACTATCTATCTACTTATCTGTATCAATCTATCTGTCTGTCTGTTTTTGTCTATCTATCTATCTATCTATCTATCTATCTATCTATCTATCTATCTATCTATCTATC